>JAJHUR010000188.1:0-78186 GCA_027495735.1 Lutjanus campechanus
ACCTTTAGTAAAAACTGGGGAGAACAGTCTTTTGTGTGGGTGTGTTTGGGGGTAGGTTTGACCTAATGCTCCTTCTTCTTCTTCTTCTTTCCCCCCTGTAGGAAGCAGTCCTTGTGCCCCCGCTTACAGTAGGACACATTTACTGCTCTTCTTTCCCCGCCTGGCCTGTAGTGCAGCCCTGGTGGCCATCTCGAACACTTCCCTCACACCATCCTTTGTTTTTGCAGAGCACTCCATGTATCCAAAGGCACCAATCCTGTTAGCCATGTCGCGTCCGTCCTCTGGTTTCACAGGTTCCTGAAGAAAAGGTTGGGAGGAGTTTTAGGAAAAACGCATTCATCATTGGGATAATATTATATATATGCGTCATATTGAAATCTCTAACTTCAATACAATTCCTTGAAAAATATTGATATTTGATAACATGGGAGAAAAACAGACACAACCCTATCCCTAAAATTTTTGATTTTTACCACAGTTACCACTGAGAATGTTTTGGGTTGTTACACACGAGGCTTATTTGCATATACACACACACTCAGCTTTGTCTAGAAGAGAACCCTAGATTTGCGAATTTGCGTTGCCTTGTTTCTTAATTGTGCACAGCTTAACAACAAATAGGATTAAGTACAGTTATAGCCTAACGTACTTCATTTAAAGCTCCTAGAAATCAGCTCCTTACACATATTAAATTGGTCAATTCAAAAGTGTTTTTTTATATGCTGCAAATCATAGTGATATGCAGGCTAACCCATAGGTCGGAGGGTACGGGTCGACTTATTAGAAATTACCATGGGTTCAGATAGGAACAATTCTGTTAAAATCCACTGTTATGATATGGAGGGAAAAAAAGGGACAGAACGTGAAGGAGAAAAAGTGAGACCTGGAGTTCATGTCTTTGATGAAGGCTTACTTGTTTTGCTGCTATTTAACAATGAAGAATACATTAGAATTATTTGTCTATTTATTTAATAGCACCTCTAAAAGTACAGCGCTTTTAAAAACGTTCCATAGCTCACTGAGGTAATGATGAGTATTTCATGTCATTTTGCATTTTTTTCAACCAGTTAATTGGCAGTTGATGGGTGTCGGCTATTGAAAGTAAACTTAACTGAAACTGACATCCCTAATAAAGATCATTGGTGCAGCAGTCACTGATGATGTGAACTGTATTACAGCTGTAAAGGTTCATGTAGCACTCTCTGAGTTGTTCCAGTGTATTCATTGTACTGCTGTAATGTTGATTAAGACTTGTTTCACTAAGCTAACTGGCAAGCCTAACTAGCTTGCCCTGTGTTACTGTGAGCACACAGTTGGTGTGGCTTCAGTGTGATATTATAGCAACAGTTGATGCATTCACACAGACACACAGAGAGTACGCTGATCTCATTTTACAGCCCTTAAATGCTTTCATTTAATGCTAGCCATCAAAAGGCTTTCCTGCAGCCTACCCACAACATTTCCTCTGCTGTTGTCAGAGAGTGAGAAAGCTGGTACTGGTATATCAATATCAACAAGTATTGAAACCATTTCCAATATTCAAAATCATTATCGATTGGAAAAAATTTTTTTTAACACTTGTTAAAAAAAACATGTTTGTTTTGAAATTTGTACCTGCTTCATTTTGGCAAGCTCCCTCCTGGTGTGCTCATCGTTACGCAGGTCCTTTTTATTTCCCACCAGGATAATGGGAACATTGGGGCAGAAGTGTTTCACCTCGGGAGTCCACTTCTCAGGGATGTTCTCTAAACAAGGGGACAAAGGACACCATCAGTCAGAACAGAGACATGGCTACAGGCTACATGTAGGTGAGATGAATCAAACGGAGTAAGATAATTACTGTTATCTTAGATGGTGAAATTTCTTGATGTTGCACAGGTTCCTCACCAATTTCATGCGTTTGTTTGTGTGCAGCTGCAATATACAGGAATACTCACTAGAGGAGGAGTGTGCAAAAATGCTTCCTTAACAGATGTGCCTGTTTGTTCAACTGTTTTGTTTGTGACTGGTTCTTAACATGACATTATTAGAGTTTTTTTTTTTTTTAATCCCCAACTGGTCTGTCTACTTCCCTCTAGACCAGGGCGATAAAATGAGAACGATATCTATCAGTGATAGACACATCATCAATAGCAATAAAGTAGTTTGGTAGTTTCACTTAAATGCATTGAATGCAAATCCCGGCTCATGAACATTATCATCATATGCCTTCATACTGGAGACATGAATGGTGCTGAGTGACACAAAAAAGACAGCCAATCATGTAACAGGTGTGTTGTTCAGTTGCCCCGCTGACATGTGAGAAACAGCATGGAGCTGCATGAGAGACAACAGTGTTTAGTGACATGTGAGACAACAGTGTGCTAAATGAGCACAGATTAAACAGGACAGGTAAGCTTGGACGTGTGTCAGTTTTTAGGATGTCCAGGTCAGACAAGAACTATCAGAGGTCGAAGGACTTGGACATGTGTAGTGTGCTCGGAACAGAACCGCTGTTCTTTCGCACAGTAGGACATCATGCTCAGTCTGCCGTCACCGTGACCGACCCCGCGGATATGAATGGATGGACAACTATCAGACCACTGATGTATGTAAACTGCAGGATCAGCTTCCAGATCAAGACCCGTAATACAACAACCTTATTTATCGCGTTAGCCGCTTCCACCCTTTAGAGAACACAACACGTTGTCAGTCACAAGCTACATGATTGATAATCACCTGTATCTACCAATATGAAACTTCATTATCGTCATTGACTTTTCAGCTATATTGTCCAGGCCTACTTCTCTCATGTTTATTTAACAAGTAGGGCTGAAACTACCAATTATTTTCATTATCGACTAATCTGTCAATTATTTTCTTGATTAATCAATTTGTTGTTTCGTCCATGAAATATTAGAAAATGGTGAAAAATGTTGACCACTGTTTTCCAAAGCACAAGGTGACACACATTTATTTTTCAGTTTACTGTTATAGAGGACTAAAGAAACCAGAAAATATTCACATTTAAACAGCATTTGGACATTTTTCATTTAAAAATGATTAATTGATTACCAAAACAGCTGGCGATTCATTTAATGGTTGATTATTAATCGATTAATCATTGCAGCTCTCTTAACGAGATACCAGTGAATTTAAACTATATGAACTGTTTGTGCACCGTCTCTAAATCACCCTATACCACAGGCTTATTCAAATTCTTGAGGATATTTGATGTTACAAGTTTCACAGGGACCCCCAGATTGTGTACCAGGGACTGATATTCGGTGACATAGTTCAAAAGAGGGACATCTGCCTCTTCACAGTCCTGCTACTTGCATGTAAAAAGGCCATCACTAGGAGCTTGTTGAAATGTGACCCTCCAAGCTCAGAACAGTGGTGGGACATTGTAGACGAAATATATTCCATGGAAAAACTGACTCACTGTCTAAGGACTAAAACAGGGACCCATGAAAAATACTGAGGTAAACGCACTAACGCAAGAGAAAAGAGGGTTGTGTTCTCAGCTGATATGATAAGAATAGATCACAGGTTCTAAAGAGAGAGTAGTGCCCACCTCCCCCCAATTTATTTTTTATTTATATTTTTATTTCATCATTAAGGTTGTTTTGTTGTGCATTTTGTTCAGTGAAATGTTAATGGAAAAGTTAATAGTAATATAAAAAAAAACAACTCTAATCACAAACATTAACATTTGCTGCCAGCTCTCTGTGTCAACTTACCAAGACTGTCAGGGCTGTCGATGGAGAAGCACATGAGAATGACATCAGTATCTGGATAGGAGAGCGGGCGCAGTCTGTCATAGTCTTCTTGGCCCGCTGTATCCCAGAGTGCTAACTCGACCTGCCAGAAGAGTTCACAAGTTATCAACCGCATGAGCCCGAACCACATTCAGGGTGCTTCAGGTCTATAAGTTAGGCATTATACTCGCCTAATGAGTGCACACAAACCAGTAACCTGTATTAAGAAATATTCAACTGATTTGGTGTGAATAAAAACACATCCCAGTTTCAGTTAAAATGAACCATTTACACATGATCTATAATGATTGGGATCCTTACTTAAAACACATTAGACCGACACTCTCATCCCTTCATACTACAAGGACTTATTAAACCGGCCTAGCCTGTCTCTGCACATTCTCTATTGTATTATTGTATGACCAGCATAACCTTGCTATTTGTTGTCTCTGCAGCAGGAGGTGTGGAAGGTAGGGGCTGGATATAATGCCCTTTTATTTTTATTTATCTTTTTCATTATTTTTCCCTGTCGTGTCATTTCTGAGCTGCTGTGTCCTGTGTTGCATATGGAAAAAATCTAATAAAGATATTACAATAAATAAATAAACAAACAAATAAATAAAGCATTTTGTCTATGCAACCTTTTTAAGTACAGACTCTCCTGATAATGAGGACATGAAGATGAACAGTTTCCAGACTAAAATTTATATTTTAATATAATTCTGGAAAAATGTTAAAAATGTTCTTGTTCTTGAAACCAGCAGTAAATTGAAATTTTAGACATGTGAATCATTGTCATTTTATATAATCACTGACTAATTCTTGCATTAGGGACGTTAATGATTAATCAATTAATAGCCATAAAGAATTTAACCAATATTAAATTTATTAACTGACAATGTATGTTTTGAACACACAAAAAGTGGTATGTTTTGAATTCATGGGGTTATCAGATCTATGGTTGTTTAGAAAACAGCAGACAAGCAAAGTCACTTGTGACTGGTGCACAGTTGTGTTACGTCACGCCTCTTTTGATTCTGCAATGGCAGAATGCTGAATAAAATTACACACTGGGGCGGCTTTACAGCAGTGCTGCTTGGTTCAGAGGCGTTGTAGAGGCGAGCCTTCGTTGCGGTGCTATTGTGGAATCTGTGTGGAAAGGGCTTATCTTTGCCCAGAGTCATTTACTGCACATTTAAGTTGTAGTGACCCAACTAGAGAGAGCAGAGCAGCTTCATTTGCATGATTCAAACATTATATTTCTTTAAACACGCACCAAGGAGTAATATTATCTAATAGTTTATACACTGTAAGAACCTAACTTGAGTAAGAGCTCTTATTAAGACTAATACGCACTTTGTTAAATACTCAAGTCTTTCATCAACCCAAACATGCAAAATGAATAAACTGTATTCATATTAATCAACATATCAAATCACATATGCAACCCGTAACACTGTTTGTGAGCAGGAGTGAATAGAGAACACTACCAGCATTCAGCTAGAACAGACGCAAAGTTACATAATGCTGATTGTGGCCTGAAATGTGAGAGGAGCAAATGTATCCGTACCTGTTTGCTATCAACTTCAATGTCAGCGACGTAGTTCTCAAACACTGTGGGCACATAGACCTCTGGAAACTGGTCCTTGCTGAACACAATGAGCAGGCAGGTCTTCCCACAGGCTCCATCTCCCACTATGACCAGCTTTTTCCTGATCGCTGCCATAGCTGCAGACAAGACACAGGTCAGAGACAGAACACAGCAACGGTTACAACATGAGAACACTTAATCTATAACAACAGGGAGGGTCATTTTATTGCATTCAGGCATTGTGCAACTTCTACAACCAAGCCTGTGAGAAGAAGTATTGCCAGACTGGACAGTTTCCGCTCAAGTGGGCTGTTTTGTTTTGCACTATGCTGGGTAAAATGGGCTTGGTCTGGTGTTTAAAAAACAGAAAATATGTTTGCAAATGGGGGTGTCATGTTCTTAATTCTAAATTGAAAATCAATCAAAATGGGCTAATATGAAAACAGACTAAAATCAAAGGCAGGATCAATGATTCTCACAGTATTTGTTTTTTCTCTCCATCTCTGCCTATTTGCACACATCTGAAGAAGAAACGAAAAAAAACACTTCAAAGATTACACAGTGTAGCTTACTGGTAGCCTGCAGACACACTTTTCTTTTTAAAGAAGAATTTGAAAATGTAAATAGCGATTGTGAGGGCATAAAACCACTGATTGGTTGATCTCTACAAATCAAGACTTGACAGTCTAACAACTGCATAGTTGTCAGTGCTTAAAAAAGAAATAAAAAAAAGAAGTTTAAATCAAAAATCAAACCAAATTGTGAGTCAAATTGAACCATGGATCTAGAGAATTGTGGTACCGCTAGGTGCAACATTTCATCATTATTTGTTTGGCTTTTTTTTTTTTTTAAACTTATACTTATCTCTCTTCCTTCTTTCCTCTTTCTCCTTATTTCTCATTCTCTTCCTCCTCATTCACACTTGGCATACTGGCATACTGTCAAGGCTTGTTACCAAGCTGGATAAAACCTATTAGTTCTGTTATTTTAACTGTCCTTTTGTTTTTTCTACACTTGTAGAAAATAAAATAAGGATAATGTGACATTTGTTGGGGTCTGCACAAGTGGTGCACGCTATTTGAAAAAATCAATCTACAATTAGATTGAATTGTGATATGACTTCAGCTATGCAATTTTCATTTTTAAGGAAAAAAACAAAAACAAAAACCCTACTAAAATCTTGATGATGTGACATTTGTTGGGCTTTGTACCAAACAAACACGTTTTCTTTCATATGAAGATTTTTAGGCCAGGCCATCTATGCAGCATTACAGTATCTCATTATAATGCTGTTTTTCTCACATTTTTTTTTGTCTCAAAAACTTGTGATTTGATTCTGGTTCTGCTATTTTGCGATTGCACTCAGCAATATTGTGATTTCAATAATATTGCAATCAATTGTGCTGCCGTGGTCTGTACCAAACAAACATGTTTCCTTCCATCTGGAGAACAAGATTTGTAGGCCATGGCATCTCTAACACACTACAGTACTTCATTATAATGCTGTTCTGTCGTAAATTTTTCCTTCATCAAAAAATCATCTGCAGTTATGATAATATTTTAAGTATTTGTGCAGCTCTACTTGAAATATTGTCTATTACATCAGACTGAAAAAAACATCATTCCAATGATTATGAATACAGGTGAATTGTTTAGTATAAATAATATGTGGGCTGTTTTATTAAATTAATTTGGGCGGATTTTGGACTGGAAAACATTAAGCTAATCTGGCAACTCTGATGAGAAAGGATGAGCAGCCAGTAACCTTCAGCTGTGTTGACATAACGCCAAACCCGTCTAAAACCAACACCCGAGGCTAAACATTTAGCTGTCTGTAGCAACGTCAACATCACAGCTGTTTACAGTCACACAGTCAACTTAACAGTAGGTTTTATATAAGGACGGACAGATGAACAGCATGAAAAGTTGCAAGCCCAAGACTCGTATTGATTGTTGACGACTTTGGCTTGAAAATTTAAGTCAGACTGGGAACCTTCTTCTTCTTCTGCTTCTTCTTCCATGATGATACATTTCCGCTCCAGTGTTTCTGACCCATCCCCGGCGTCAAGCCTGACAAATTATTCCTTTACATGTTTGTCCAGATCACCATTACAACACTGACTAATCTAATAAAAACGCTAACGTGTCGATAGCTGGTACCAACATATTATAGAGAATCACTGCAGTGTAGGCTGACCTAGATTGTAGTTAGCTAGGATGTTCTGTTTACAAAAGACTTGACGCTAGTTAGCTACTGCAGCTAACCAGCTAGCGTTAGCCGGAGATGTGGCTAGTGCGTTAAGTTGACATCTTTATGGTATTTTTCAAAATTAGTGTCGGTTACATGTGCGAGATTTATTATATCATTCATCCAGTGCAAAAGTAGGATTCGTGGTTCCCTTCTAACAACTCAGCCAAACCTCGCTTTTTCCTTTGAGTCACAAACCGGTTCGGCTAGCTACATAACTTAGCTTAGCATAACGGAAGTCAACGCGACTTTATCGTTCCGTTAGCTAGCTGGCTAGCGCAGGCAACATATCTGAAGAAAATATAGGTCTACAAAAAATATCTAACAATAACATTGCCAATAAGCATACTGACAAGGTACTGTAACTTCACTTTGCTTATAGATATCACATGCTTACCAAATGATTGGTTTAAAATCTATCCAATTGATGTCCAAGTAGTGCTTTGTTGGCCTCGGTCGCTGCTCCCTGACTGCGCTGCTGCTGCTGGAGGATTAACAGGAGGGAAGTGAGGGGGTGGGGAGGCACAAGATAACAATACACTATTATACAAACATTAAAGCATTATGCTTTATACATGTCATACACTATTATTATTATTATTATTATTATTATTATTATTATTATTATTATTATCATCATCATCATCATCATCATCATTATTATTATGACTAGTAGATTTGGTTCATACATTGCATGCTTAAATATTTATGTATTTTGTCTAGGGCCCACTAATACTATATATATTATATTGTATTGTATATCGACCGATATCCCTCAATATCATATAATATATAATATGTAGAATACAGAATATACATAAACACAATGATCCCCAAAAGTGGTTAAAACCTGTGACAAAGGTGTGTAATGTAGGCAGGATAAGTTTTTACAGTTTGTTAAACTGTAAAAACTGTAATAAAAAAAAAGAAAAAAGAAAAAACCCTAAACAAACAAACAAACAAACAAACAAAAAAAAAAAAAAAAAAAAAAAAAAAAACAAAAAAAAAAAAAAAAAAAAAAAAAAAAAAAAAAAAAAAAAAAAAAAAAAACAAAAAAAAAAAAGAAAAGAAAAAAAGAAAAAGGAAATTGAGCAAAATATATGTATTTGATAATTAAGAAAAAGGATCATATACACAATATGCTGTCTATAAAGCTAACAAATAAAAACAATCTGGATTATGTTCTGTTAAAAAAAAAAGAATTTTCATATAGGAGCATGTAGGACAACAGACAGATACCGAGATAGACATATCAGGCCAATACAGTGCTGGACTCAGCCTATCTGAAGGGCAGGGGCAAACAAATAAAAAGGGCATCAACTGTATGTGGTGGGGCAGCAGTGCACCAAAAGTCATGATGCGTTGGTGAAACAGTTCCAATCCTTGGTTTAGATTTAAAAATTGTCACTGTGTGACCTAATGCACAACTACTACACTTCTAAAATAAATACACAGAGGAAAATATTAACTATTTAGCCATGTAGGGCACTAGTTCTCAAACTTTTTCTGGGATGCCCCACTTCAGCAGCTGTCAAAAATATATACGTCTCTCATCCCTGCACATTCTTAAATAATCATTAACAATGATAGGAGAAGCAACTAATTAAAGAGGATGCAAGCTGAAATTTATTTTGAAATGAAAGTCTGTATGACAGCATGAGCAAACTGTTCTCTCACTCTTCTCTATTCATTTTGTCTACATAAATCATATTTTCATCAAATCATCAGCTAATATTCTTCTCCAACTCAAAAAATACAGTAGTACCAACTTTTTTTTTTTTTACTGTTGATGTTCAATGCATTATCAGTAGCAGGAATTTAGTCAAAAGGCTTTTCTGTTTCTGTTCTGGTCAGTGGTCACAGTCACCTCTACAGACAGCAGCACTTTTTCTTCTTTATGTTTCACTTAATTAATTCAAGTTGTAGTTGTTGTGTCATGTGTTTAAAAGTAACTAAAGTAGATTACATAGTGTAATGCATTCTTAAGTAAGACTAAAATTACTTGACTTTCAAAAATACTCATAAAACTACAAATACCCAGAAATATTACTTAATTACAATAATTTGGGTATTTGTAATTTGTTACTTCCACCATAGATTCAATATAGCACATGTTTTCAATATGGTAGGACTTGATATAAATTACACTGGTCCTTGGTGGAATGTAACATTTTACCACCAGGTCATCAGGCTTTTCATCTCATTAACCTAAATACTCCTCATCACATTATCTGCTCACCTGCTGTCTGAAAAATGCACTTATAACCATGACTGCTGCTGCTGTACCAGGACCATTACAATGTTAATGTGCGATATGTCTATATACACTTGTCACTTTATTTTTACTCTCACACACAATCCTATTAGTATAGCGTTGTATTTAATTCACCAAATTCCATTTATTTAAATTATAAAATATATTGTATCTTATATTTATCTCTATCTGACCAGTACTGTTATTTTGACTCGTGCTCTTGCTGCTGAACTGACCTCTTCTCGTCTTTCACGGTTCATTGTACTGTTGTCCAGGTGTTAACCTACATATGATGAATAAAACTGAATGTTAACAAATACTGTACTTAAGAACAATTTTGAAGTGCCATGTCCAAAATGTACACGCGTTTGAGCTCCATGGCAAAACTTAAATGCATTTATTCTCCATACTTTCCATTATTCCTGGAATAATACCTGACCCATGCAGGTTGACTGTGGCAGTTGATTGGTAATTTGATGAAGGTTTCATAAAATGTCTGGAATTGGCAGCATTTAAACACAATATGTCCCTTTTCACAACAGCCAGATTGATATGAAATAGCGAGATAAACACAGTTGTTACCGATGATATTAATTAAAGTACTATTCCATTCAGTGTAGCAGAGCCTTTCCAGTGATCCAACATGCACAGTATCAGCACTGACTGGCTCTGTTTGATTGGAACAAAACCTTGATTAGTATCATTAAAACAAGTGCATTTACTCTAGTATTTAATGTCGATATGTCTGCTGTGAAAAGGGTCTCAATGCCTTTTCACAGCAGACATGTCTTGCCATTGCAGGAAAAGCACAGGTGTTGCTAATAATATTAACAGTTCAAGTTCAATAGTTCAAGCGTCTCAGTACAGCATGTTCAGCACGAGGACCCTGAAACTGCTGAAGCTGCTAAATGCAATTCACCCATCATTAATTTTATTATTTACATGTGTACTTTTCCCACTGTGACATGTTAAAATGTTTGCTTTTAAAAGGCATTATATCAGCTAAAATAATGAACATCTTAAAAATAGATTTTGTTACAGGTCAAGTAATAAAGTAGGACCACCTTAATGCTGTTAAGATGTCAGTGGATTTGAGAGAATTTTGGAATCACCTTTGAGTACTTTGTTTTAGGTTTGAAGATAACAAAGTCCTCATAGTCACTCACTGGTAAATCTAGGACCCTATTGTTTTAAAAAAAAAAAGAAACAACTTAACTTTTCTTATTAACCAAAGTATAAAAAGTATAAAATAAGTATTATTTGTTCAAGTTATATAAACTTACAGTTTCTAGTATTTATTTTCAGAACACTTCAGAGCTTGAGTTCTTCTAATTTTAAGTCTTTTGACTTGAAATGATGAGTTGAATGAATTTACTTTCATATGTGATGAAAACATATATGCGAGAACTTGCTGTGTGTTTCTAATGGACTTTAAGATAAGTCATGGTTACAATTACATTCATTCTCTACCCCCTCACATTTAAAATTTCATAAATTCATGTGGAGCAGTTTCACATGTTGTCTTTGTGCAAATGCTGGAACAAAGTGGCTCCAACAGGAGCAGCTGCAGCTTTTCAAACTGAGAAAATATAAAAATAAATCTGATTTATTTGTAATATTCTTCAGTGTGACTGAACAGTTGTTGGTTCAACTTAATATCTTAAGCTTATTGAACATGTTTCTCAAGTACAACTGAATTAATATCAAGTTAATTTGACTTGAAAAGTTTATTTGTTTTGAATTTTTTTTATAGTGCACAGTAGATTACAATCAATCAAAATGACCAACCTTATTTCTCCCTTTGTTGTTCCAACTCCCCAAAAATGTGCTAAAAGTTAAAATATTCCCCTCCTCCTTTTGCCCAGCACTATGACCCACTCAAGGACTTTTATTGGTGCCCAGACCCCAGTTTGAAAACCACTGGATACTCAGCAGTTGTAAAGAAGTTAAAATTAGCTTTAACTCAAGCTTATTAAACTGTTGTTTATGCATTGATGCATCTATAATTATAATCAAGTACTTGTACGATTAATACTTCACATTAAGCACACTTTGCTGACAAGACTTAAGTAAGGGATCTGGGCCTCTTCCATGACTGTGGTGCAAATCTGACATATGCATTAAGTTTAATGCTGCATTAAATCTGTATGGAAGAGAAACCATAATGATGTGAGTCAAATTACATGTACATTATACCTTATATCAGCTGTTCAGTTAGACCTGCAGGTCGGAAACCTCTATGCTTTTATGATCCTGATCCTGAAAGTGTTTTGATGATGCTGATTATTCTAATATGGATTGAAAAACAATTTAAACATCTCAGAGTGACATGCTGAGACAGAACAGACACAGAGAGATAGTCTGTTCTCACTTGGTGCAGCAGTGTATTAATAACTGCAGCTCTTACTCTAATCCTGATAAGAGGCTTTCTCAGCACTGCTCAGTTCCACCTCGCGGAAACCAACTCAGGCGTGTTTCCGTGAAAACAGTAATACTAATACCTCTGCATGTTCAAGTGGCCAGTCATTCAACACTGGAAAAAAAATAAACCACTTTGGAAAAAAGAGAAAACATTTCTGAGGTTTATTTCCCTGAAAACCCATGGGCGTGTATGATCCTCTTCTGAGAATAAGACCAGTTTGTAAACAGATGTCCTTTAATAGCTAACAACAGTTTCCCACAAACAGCCGCATGGTGTCCATGTTGGTAATAATTATGTAACAGGGTGTGCTTCACCTCTTCAAGTAGAAGATGTCTGATTCAATTTTCTGCACATAAAAGAAATACAAAATACACACTGTGCTCTGTCTTTAAAAATAAGGACTTGCCAACCACCTCTGGTGCTCCTTTCTGCATGTAATAGAGAGTAACAGTAACAACTTGTCTTATCAATATACCTTCAACGATTTTAAGTATTATTCATAATGCAGTTTGGCCAATAAAACTCAGACATGCAGAAAGAATAAGAGAGTCATTACAGTGACGCCTGACAGAGAACAAACCTCTTATTTGGCCCCAAACTCTGTTGAATTTTGTGCAAGATAATGATCAAAACACATGCTGCATCAAGATAGCCACAAATAGGATGTAAAAACATGTTTAAGAGAGTTTGTGATGATCAGACTAAATAAAAATCGTCCCAATTGCACATGGCTCTGCATATATATATATATATATATATATATATATATATATATATATATATATATATATATATATATATAGTTTTAACTTTTCCTCATCCTCCAACTGTATCTCTCCTCCTGCAGAATTTTAACTGCAGTTGACAGCTCTCCAGGGGTGTGAGTGATTCAGATTGCCACCTCAGTAATACACCTCTGTCCTAAGAACTCGTGTTTTATTAAAAATTGTGCTATTTGCTATATATGCCTTTGAAAAGGCAAAACGATCTCCGGCATGGCTTTCTCTCATTCTTTTGCTGGGGACATACAGTATAATTGTCAGTTGCAATCCATGGTTCTGATAGCTTTCTCTTTGACCTCTACATTCCCAGCACAATAGTTTGACAGAGAAATTTGTAATATATTTACTGTAATAAATCATAAAATGATCGTGATATATCATGAGAGATTAAGGAAACATGCTAAATTCTCTGACAACAATGCTTTAAAATTTCTATTCCAAACCCTAATTTGTGTTATTGTTCGCCCGTTTGATGTTAATTGGAGCTCAAATTAATGTGAAATATTTGCCAAATCAGTTTCTGATTATGAGTTGTTGCTTGTTATTACATTGTGCGCTCGTCTTGTGCTCCTGCAGTGTTCCTGCCTGAGCGTCCTCGAGACGGGATTTGGACTGCAGTACTCAGTGGACACACAGTTGTTAGATATTGCTCCATTAAGTAACTTATTCAACTGTAAAATCCAGCACATTGTTGGTAAAACATATATACACCTAATGTTGGAATATTTCTTTATGGAGGGCCTTGGGGGGGGAAAGTTGAGAACCACTGCTTTCATACGTTATCCTCAGGAAATATGTTGTATTTTAATGTTGTTTTTTAAATTATTTCTCCTACTAAATTAAACTAAGCTGAAGAACCAGTAGAGGATGAGAAGCTCAACCACCCCAAAGAACCACTGCAGAACCACCATTTTTTGTGTGCGTAACATTGACCCAAAGTTGCAAGTGTTACATGAGATCACTGTTGGCTCGGCCATGGTTCATCAGGTTCACTGATTTCATAGAGAGTGAATAAACATTGCTTGCTTTGTTTAACACACTTTGCAAACCTCAGGTCCTTTAGTGCCTGCACAATGACCTCAAACACAGTGAAAACAGAAATCATAAGATTAAAATCCAAATGATTTCTTATGTTATCTGTGCTGGAACAACAAAACAAACAGTAGCTACTTTTTTCAAGGATTTATTATTAATAATTTTGGGCTGTCTTGTGGAATAACCACTGCATGCAAAAACATGACTCTTCTTACTTTTAGGAAATGGTCCAAATAAAGAGAAAAACAGATGCAATGACATTGTAGAAATAATATCAATTTACAGTAGCTGAAACAGACATAGAAATCATAAAAATATTATTCTGGAGAACAACAGTGTAGCACTACAGTAAGACTGAGCTCATTCACGAGCAGTGAGGTGACACTGAGGTTTATTGTGTTTGAAGCATTTTAATATTCTCCCTCTGTCCAGGCTGTCGACTGTAGCCTGGGGTGTCAAACTGTTCCAGATTCACAGTGAGTGTTCATGGAGTGTTGACCCTGTCTCTGTGTCCTGCACCAGAGGGACAGAGTCCCTCATATGTGGAACGGGTAGTCCTGCAGGTAGTGCAGCAGAGGCTTCGGGAGTGGCAGCTGCTCGGGACAGTTAGTATGTCTGTTGATGGTGAGGCGCGTCAAGTGCTGCAAAGAGGGGAAGGCCTCTGGTTTGTGCAGTGGGTGCATCAGCTTCAGAGGCACTCCGCTGTCCTTAGCTGTATGCTTGGCAGGGTCAGGCTTTGATTTAGGGTGGATGTCATTAGATGTCTGGCCCTGTGGAGCCTGACCCAAACCCATGTAGTGCTGTATGAGGCTGAGAACGTCTGGGAAGGACAGCAGGTGAGGCAGGCTGGGCGAAATGGAGTCCAGCCAGAAAGAGCCCCTGTTGTACTCTATGCGCACACTGGTAGGTCCACAGCGGGTCTTCACCGACAGGGCCAGCATGTACTGAGGATGACTACTGTCCCGCATGAGAAACGTGCCTTCAGACTTTTTTAGGAGAGCTTCCCGAGCTTCGCTCGCTGAGATGGAACCCCAGTACCAGCCTGCAACCAGACGGATGGTTTGGATATCAGTTTTTATTTTGGCACGATTATAGTTTGGATAATTTCCCTATGACTGGTGTTACTGGAAGTGTTGGGATTATGTTTGATTCATAAACTCCAATGGACCCTGCCTAAGTCACGTTCCTTTTGGAACCTCAACCGTGTTTCTCACTTCCTGTTTCCTGTACTTTGCTACGTTATGTGCTAGGCTCGTCTGTAAGAAAACCAAATGCTGAAGATATTTAAAAGATGTTCCTGGGGAGTTGATGAAATGACATATATCACATCACATCACATTTTAAGTTAGCTTGTGTTTAAAAAAAAAAGTTAACATCTACATCAATCATTAGCTAACTACTTTTATCTGATAACCAGTGTTAGCAAAAACAAAAAAAAACTCTTGCTAACTAGCTAATATACATCAATTGCTGGATATCCAGTTACACTTGATATCCAATATTAGCAAAAAAAAAAAAAAGGTCACTAGATAGTTAATCTACATCAATTATCAGTTGCCTAGTTAGCTAGTAGGTTATTTTGCTCTGTAGCAAAACTCTAGCCAATATTAGCTAAACTCTTGCTAACTAGATAGCTAATCTACATCAATTGTCAGCTAGCTAGTTAATGAGAATTTTGCTAAATTAGTAAATAATTTAAGATGAGACTGTCACCTTTACAGTTCTCCTAGCAACATCTTTTAACCTAATCTTCTTTTCAGCATAGACGAGCCCAGCACTTAGCACATTTAAGTACAGCAAAAAGGATAGGACAAAGTTGATCAGCTCTCCGCTAGGTACCAAACTTGCTCATTGTTATTGGAGCACAGAGAAAAAAGGGGTGGGACTTAGGAGGGATCAGTTTCATTCCACAGTATGATCTAACAATGATCTACCATATCAAATAAATGATCGTATATGAGATGGACTCAAATGGTCGTATGTTGTATTTTAATGAAACACAAAGTGAAGTCAAAATCAGTGAGTGTGCTGGTGTACCTGAGGTCTGTAGATACTGGAGGGTGGTGGTGATGCAGCGGAGGTCCTCTGCTGGGTCCCAGGGTGGAGGTGAGGGATGTGGGCAGCATGAACCTTCACGCTCCTCATGATGGGAGATGGTCACAGCCCGGGCAACCATTTCTGACTGACTGCAGCCCTGTTCACATAATGATCATGTTAGAGCAGCAATAAAATAATAATTTACATGGTAGGTATCAAATAAGATTCTTTGTTCAGGCTTGTATTGTGTTCTGCTCCAAAAACTCTCTCAAGTAATACACATTGTTGTATCGGTTGATAAATGAATGTCTTGGTTGTTGAATTTTATTTGAGATATTCTCACAATTATTATCAGCCATCGTACAAAATGATCTAATAGTCACAAAACCAACCAACCAAACCAATAAATGAAAACAATGCAAACATCTACTAGAAAACAAAACAAAACAAAACAAAACAACCAAAAAATACACATCTACAGTATGTCCAGATGTTAAAGATAAGATAAGATAAGATAAGATAAGATAAGATAAGATAAGATTCATTAGGTACACATAGCGAATTGAACTGAACAAATAAATGATCAAAAAGTATTTAAAAAAAAAAAGAAAAAAAAAAGAATATAATAATAATTTAACTCAAAATTATACTTCCTCAACATAAGTGTGCAATCATCTCTGAGTATATTATGTGCCATGTGCATCATGTTTCATGATATATCAGACCTTTAGTTTGTGTTTATGTGTTCAGACCCTAACAAAAATAAACTACTATAAACAAACAAACAAAACAAAAAATATGGACAACACAGAATGAGACAATCCTTTATTAATGCATGGACAAAAATAAGTGCATGTAAATAGACGTAAAGAAAATAAAGAAAATGATAATTAGAAGAATATAAAAAAGAAGAAATATAAATCTAAACTATTCAAGAGAAATAACACTTAAACAAATCCTACGAACAGTGTTGTACTGAAACTAGTGTCGTCCAAACAAAGTGAGTCGTTAACTGTAAAAATAACTCAGATCAATAGATCAATAGATCTAGGCTGAATATATTTAATTTAAAAAACTATTTGAGCTGTGCATATAAAGCCCGGGCTTTCAATCTTACAATCATTCAGGTCTTGGGAAATTACATTATTTATAGGTCTATTAATAAGAAAACACTAGAATGAAACAGACTTTAACGTAACAAATTTAAAAAAATATTTGAAATGATCTTACCTTAAATCAAAGAAAAGCATACGGATCGCGACCAGTTCGGAAGAAGAGGAATAATCCAGCAGTTTCTCACAGTAAACAGTGAATGATCATGGTCGAAAAGTCTCTGGCGGCGTCGATGAAGAAATCATTCCTTGAAACTATCTGTTGTTGTAATAAAAATAAATATCCGTGTGTGTGTGTGCGTGTGTGTGTCAGCTGTGGTCTGCCGTGTGAGGCTGAGGCGGAGTGTGAAGCTCTTTATTCAGTAAACTGCAGGACAGAAAACAGCTCAGTTCTGGACTGACGGAGGTTCAAGGAATCTGTTTCCAAGAAAGGTTTTGCGTTTCAGCGCCCGCAGTGACAGACAAGCTGCTGCC
The DNA here is from genome assembly GCA_027495735.1 of Lutjanus campechanus. NCBI lineage: Eukaryota > Metazoa > Chordata > Actinopteri > Lutjaniformes > Lutjanidae > Lutjanus > Lutjanus campechanus. Next base: position 17,696 of record JAJHUR010000188.1, read on the forward strand.
AGCAGCCTCACTGGGCTCACACAACACACACACAACACACACACACACACTGTCAACACACACAACACACACACACACTGCTTCCTGGACCGATTTCAAAATACACGGCGACATTATTATAATTGCGAGATTCAATATTCATAAAAGTAAATTTACAGAAAGGAAGCCGTGATGCCTTCAGTTAGGAATTTAAGCAATATGATTATTCAGTTCGAGACTCTGAAACATTAATCAAAAACTATATATATAGCTATATATATATAGCTTGTGATATGCTGAAACATTTAGTCACGACTTTTGAAATAAGAACTAATCAAATAAATAAATAAATAAAAGAAGAAGACAATAAGCTTGGTTGCTGTCAAAAGAAACAGGGTGAAACTTTTCACAATAATGATCCGATTTTCAAACTTTAGTGGCTTATACACAGTAGTTATTCACGATTATTTATTTCATGATAAATATTTATTCTCTGGTAAATATTTTGCACATTCCTGAACAAAATCGGTACAGTTCTTTCGTTTACCCAAAATATTGTACTTTTTCATATTTTATTATAAATTTTATTTCATTTATGCTTCTTGACTTGCAATACATGCTTTTTATCTTTCATTATTAAAAAAAAAAAAATCTTATCTAATATGTGTGTTATTATGCACCAAAACCACCAAGGCAAATGCCTTCTAAAAAAAATCGGCAATAAACCTGATTCTTGGACTCAACGGGTGTCTCAGGTTCTGTAAATCTGATTTATAGATTTTAATAAAGAGTACTGATGTTTTCAAAAGCAAACTCAAGGTCTTCCTTTTTAGTCTAGCTTTTCAATTTATTTATTTATCATCTAATTATTTATATATTTTAGTCCATTGTACTAGTCGGTATATCCTTTCGTTTTATCTATTAATGATTTATTAATGACTGATTAACTTGTTTTAAAACTCAAAATTTTATGTTTGGTTTTACGCATTTCAATATTCTCTCTTTTAGAATGTCATTGTTTAATTCTGTGTTCTTAACTTTCATTTACTTTTTATCTACTTTCTTATCTAATTTGGAGTTTTATTCTGCCTCTGGTGTTTACTCACATGACAATATTTTTAAAGATTGCTGTTCTTATTTTAGTTCTTTATTAATTATAAAATCATCTATGTTTGTTGTCTGTGTGTGTGTTTTATTGTGTGCAGCACTTTGTTTTACGTTTGTATGAAAAATAAAGTCTGATTGAACGATTGATTGATTGATAGTGTACTTCCAATATAATTTAGTTGTTTTGTTCCCTTCGTCACCTGTTTTTCTGTGTACACGCAGTTTCCATTATTTTATTTTGGAGGGAGGTAGCAGTACTTCCGGTAATGTTTGACGTGCCTCTGTCTGTCTTGATGCGGCTGCCGGCAGTAATGTGTTTAAAGCTGCATTTGCGTGCAAGGGAAATGCAGCTTTTCAGCCTTTATTTATCTCTATTGCACGCTTGTATGATTTCAGCATCACAATGCCATTATTTCTGACTTCATATTTATAAGTTACTTTCAGCACACTTAGTGTCACTTGATAATATTGTTCAGTAAACCAAACACTGTTATATATTAACATCCAATCACTCGTTTTATTCCTTTAAAGTCTCTTTGTCTCCATTCGCCCCATCATGCTCCAAACAATAATTTTTCAGCCTGTGATTACTTCTTGTTATGTAACTATGAAGAAAATCACCTGTGTCGCACAACCCGGTTGACTTGTTTTCCTGGAATTTAACTGAACTGGGTCGTGTCAGAAGTCAGTATGTCTTCACAAAGTCAAGGTTCATCATCACCCACCCAACAGTTCCCATGTACAAAGATAATGACCACTTGAAAGCTGCTATTCAGCCCTGAACTGTGTTTCCAAGAAAAAATGTTCACATCAACGGTCTTTCCCGTGAGGTATGAAAGCAACAGAACAGCACAGCTGAAGGCTTCTGGGTAGAGAGCCTTCCTGGAAAACACACACACACATACACACACAACAAATTGACCTCTACTGCTGAGCCGTGATCCCTGCTGTTGCTGCTGCTGCTGACCTGCATGACTATAGGATATCAGACACACACACACACACACACACACACACACACACACACACAAATGAGGACACAAACACTAGAAAATAAAGAAAATATTTTATTGTAGGACCATGTAAAACAACAGCCTTCAGCTGAGTGTAGTCAAACCTTGCTCAGGTGGACTGACGAAGGCAACTGTAAATGTGACGTGGATGAATTTGCATGTGGCTAAGAGTGAACAATGACACAGTATAAGCCTAGACCCAGGCGATATAAAGGCTGATCCACCCTAAAGCAGAAATTTCATGGTCATTTCCCAATGGTTGTGAATAGCTGAATCAATAGAAGGAATAAAAAAAAATGGAGTAATTCCCTAATGTGGAGAGCAGACAGGAGAAAGCAAATGAGATGGGAAATAATACCTTCAATTTGGACAGTAACTGGCAATTGTAAATGAATTAATATAACTGTCACATATAAAACAGCATTTTACGCCTTTCATCTAGTTTTTATCTGAAGGTTTTGGTGGGCAGATTTTGTTACCTTTGGACAAAGCCAGATTCACTGTCCCCCCTGTTTCCAGCCTTTGTGCTAAAGGTGCCCACACTTGATCAGAGGTAAATAAACTGCAAAGCTTTGGATCTCTGCTGCAACTGAAAATAAAGTTCTTTGGGTTTGAAAAAAGGTTTGGCTGCACAATATACTGTTATCAGTGACACATTGGTGGATAAGAGGGGTTTAAGAGGAATGAAAACTTTGTATGTTTGTTTTCACATTATAATAATCTTCCTCAAAATACTGACATGTAATCATGACTTTAACATGTTTTCATTTGCAATGAAATTTAAATAAATTTTAATGGGTCCAAATTAGGGATATTACACGAACCAATTTTTCGCCACCAAAATTCTGAAAACATGAAACATGACAGAACGCAGCTACAGCGGCAGCTCTGCCTCTATTTATCAAAAAGAAAAGCAGTAAAACTAGTGAATGGAAGTACTTTGCATCTGAGGCAGATCTTTAGGGACTGATAATAAATTTGCAAAAACCAGTATGCAAATAAAATTGAACTTCTCTGACAAAAAGAGGAAACAGTTGCGACTTAGTGTGAGTGAGTGAGTTTCACTTCATGTTAATATCACATGAACTACATATCCTGAAATACATGTTTCTAGTTTTCTTTTTTGTTTGAGTAAGCTGCCATTGCTGTGTTCACCACTATGTTCTATGATGTTCGCAGTGGTTATCATTCAGTTTGTGTCATCTATGATCAAAATATGTACATGGGATTTATTATTTTGTTTTTGATTTTTAGGGTGGTGTCGAATGATTGAGAATTATGTAATTTCACAAGTATTGGTATCAACTACTAAATTTATGGTTTTCGTGACATCCCTAGTCTGCATATCAGCCCGTCAGCCCAGCCAGACTCAAATACAAACAGTCCTATTGTTCACATCTTTCTCTCTATGAATTCTGCTTCATGGTGGATCTATTTTGTCCTGTTTTCAGCGTGAAATCTATGTCCGCAAGTAAGAAGAAGAAATGGCTAGAAGCTAAGCAGTCAAATAACAAGTAAATTCATAGATATCGTGTTGTTTTGCCTGTGTGCTTGTGTGTATAATGTGTTATGTGTGTGTGTATAATGTCTAACTCTCTTCCCCGTTCTCCCCTGCACCCTTGATGACGCGTTTGTTGCCCCTCTTGCCTCCTGGTCCACGGGGCTTGGCAAAGGCCTGCTTCAAGGTGTGCTCCATGGGGTGGACCTCCTCATACAGGAAGTCTTCCGTCAGGCCGTCACCGCTGTCTATCTCCATCTACACACAGCCACAATAATACACAAAATAATGGCTACGATGACCTTAGAACTAAAGCATTCATTGTCATCATAACAGATTTGGGTGACCCGTACCTTTTTGGTGACCTCCAGCTGGTAGTCTCTCTCCACCTCATCCAGTAGCCTGTTCTTACAACTGGAATACAACATCCGTTCTTTGATGCTACAGGTGTACCCCGGCATCGAATATATGAACACTGGAAGAAACACACAGTCGTCAATGAAACAGCAGGCATTTGTTACTTCATTCTAACTATCATTTCTGCTGTTAAAGTGGTCTGAGTTATGACACAAAAAACTGTTTCAGACACTTAAAGCCCCCACACATGATCAGCAGTTAACACCGCTCTGCGCTGGTTGTCCCATTGTTTTACCATGGAGAGTAGTGGGGCTCAACTAAATGGCTATATTTGGCATGGTGCACCACTCGGGGGCAAATTTGCAATGAACTTTGACCTCATTTGCCACTGACCTTTCAACAACCATAGATTAATGGAAGCGACATAGATAATGGAAGCGACAAAAGCAAAGGAAGGAGAAAGTGGTTAAAGGAATTAAGGAATTAAAGGATAATTTTAATGTTTGGACAATGTGCACAACGAAGACACAATGCCTGCAAATCTCACAAAAGTTTTGCAAATGAAGGGCTCTCTCCTAGAGACGTCTGGAGAGTGATGGAAGAAAAGTGTTTCAGAGTTCTGCAAAACTCTATAACACAACATTAAAAACCACAATCTCACTAGTAAACATAATGCATGGTAAATGTATAATAAAATATTAAAAGCCAGATTTGTGAATCATATAGTTTATGTCTTGAGCTAAATTCAATGCTAAAGTTAGCTTAGCTGTTTGTATACCTGGTAGACATGGGACCTGATTTACTGAAGGTTGTGTGTGTAAAAATGTGTATGAACTTCATATCACTCATAAAAAATATGCAAGCTGATCTACTAACAGTGCGCACTGAGGATTGTGGTTTTCAAATGTGCAACACAACATGCACAGTCCATTTAGTACATTTGCCTTAATAAATGTGCAATATGGGGCATTTCTACCTTATGGTGTAAAATACTTGGCCCAGCATTGTGCACAGATGGCTGCTGTTATTGTGGTGAGGAGGAGATAATCTGATTTCAAGTCATTTCTTATGAGCTGTTTGGGGAATGCGCTTGTTTTTATTTTCATACAATAATCCTGGATGCAGAAAAATTAATTAATGCCAATATTAAACATAATTTTATTGCAGCCTTGTTGCAGCCAAATGAAAGTGAACATTCACAGCGACTGCGGCCTAAAGAAAATTAACATTGATATTTATTATCCTATTTCCTTTTTTCACCAACAATACATTTTTAATTGGGGTTTTCCTATTTCACAGGTTGCACATCTCTTCCCCAGTGTGCAACGCTCCTCTCTCTCCAGTCCCCAGCTGCTCTGCTGTGGGACCGCTTGGACTGAGAGACCTCATCACTGCCTGTACCCCATCTTCAATCCCTCTTGCCAGGGCATTTATGGTCATTGTCAGACCAGCATTGACCTAGTGTTTGCGACCATTGGCCTGAGCGCTCGTGCCACAGAGGCCGCAGCTCACATCCCCCGCATGATGGATTCATTATTATTATTTAAAATGATTTATTTACTTATTAAAGATAGTTGGAGATGTTTTATTCTTCAGCCTACTGATGAATAAATGTTGGGTTTTTTCTGTTAGTTGGGCAAAAGAAACCATTTGAAGACGTCACTTTGGGCTTCCAGAATTGTGATGAACTTTTATTTTCACATTTTTTGACATTTTTGTAGACTAAACAATTAAAGGTGAAAATTTTGAGTACATTAAACAATCGCCAGTTGCAGGCCTGATATCATCTTTAACTACAGTGAAGCTTGTGCAGTGACTGACCCAGTGCCTCCTGCAACTGCCCCTGGTGGGAATGTTTGAAGATGAAGAAGTGGTATCTGGGTGAATCTGTAGGAATCCTGTAGGGAAGCTCCTGGGTCTCTGTAGGTTTAGTGTGAACCAGCTCAATGGTCTCTTTCTCTACATCCAGCCTCTGAGACACAACACACACAAACAGGCTTTGTTCAGGGGTCAGGTCATGCACAGCCAATTTCACTGATAACTACTGATAGACAGTCTGTTTCAAAAATAGATCCCAACAGCTTGTTTTTGTTTATAGGAAATATGTTACATTTTGCATGCAGTGTTATTAATGATAAAGCTTTTCTGTCTGGGCTCACCAGCTGTATGTAGTTGATACGCCTCTGCTTGAGTTGCTGCAGAGCTCGTTTGGCCTCTTCTTGTAAGGGGAATGCAAGACCTTGAAGAGTCTGTGCCCTTTTGTCTAAGCCAAACTCCATCGTAACCTGCAGGATAAGAATAAAAACACAGAAAACTCAGTGCTGATATGTTATAACACATGACAGAAAATGAAACAGAGTGACTAAAACAGATTATCACAAACCCTCGCTCGTGCCGTTGGAGTTCCAATCCGTCTGCGTTCATCCTGTGGACATAAGAGACGGTTTTAAAATCTCTGCTTCTCTCTCTTCTTCATGCACATGCAGATGGTTTTGTATCAAGAAAAAACTCTACTTACCCATACAACTTTGTCCTGCAGGAAAAGAGTAGAAATATACAACATGAGAACACATAACAAACATAACACATTAAGTATTAAGGCTGAGAGAAAAAGACGATACAGAACGGTATGGCCATACCCTATCGATACACCATGATGCGAAGTGTCAGTGTTCATTATACAAATTATCAATACTGCAAACGAGAATTAAACATTTTGATACTAGAACAGTAAAATAGAACAGACAGAATAAAACAGTAAAAAATATTTTTTTCAGTCCACTAGATGGTGCAGTTTTGAGTTTGTGGGATTGGTAGATTTTTATGACAGTCTTAGTATATCTGCTTGTTATATATTCTGCTGCAATAAAAGTTATTTAAGTGCTATGAACAAATTTAAAACTTTATCTTATTAGAAAAAACAGATGTTGACAATTTTTTTCCTTTTAGGACATAATTTGCAGTTGAAAAAGGTTAATAAACTGCAATATATTGCAATGTGTGTTATTGCAATACTCTGCTTATGGCAAAATTGAAAATTGAAACAACAATATTATCGTATTGTGGGGCTTCTGGTGATCTGACGTGGGTTATATCATATTCAGCCAGCTTGTGTTGTTAAACTCTACCTCTGTGACTTTAATTCGTTGTAGTTCCTGCTCGGCTGCTGTGAGTGGAGCCGGGGAGGAGCAGGAGGACATGTGTCGCAAGTATCCCTGAAAGGACACATCATCCTGCAAAACACACATGCACACACACACACACACACACACACACACACACACACACACACACACACACACACACACACACACACACACAAACAAGGTGGGTCTTAATCATCGGCAGTTAAAGATTCACTGATCAGTCTGTTTGTTATCTTTACGGTTCTTAGCAATAAACAGTATGTCTGACATAATTAGATATAGGCCATTAAGTATATTGAATCAATACCGTTATAACCATTCTTTGTCTTAAAACAATGTATAATTACTTACTACAACTTCAACAACAACAATATTTGAACAACAAACTATTAAGGCTGATGTATGTATGCCCTTTTTGTGAAAACTAAAATAAACATTTTGCTGACCAGTCGTCATGCTGGAGGGTTTTTACTCACCTCAACTGTGCCAAACATTTCATCTTTAATGTGACCTCCTCCAAACTCTTTCTTCAGTGTGGCACGAGTGGCTGCATACACCATCTTCTGCCTCACCTAACAGGACAGACAGGAGGATGTAGTGAACATTAACCATGTTTAAAATGTCATTTTGGTTTTAGCATTTTTGGGAATTGTGTTTAGTGAGGGTCTGGTAGTTTTTAAAGCTTTGCTTATTGATACTTTGTTGGAATATTTGAGGTTCACCGTGCAGAGTGTTTTCACAGTTTCAAAAATTGCTCACCTTAAATCTAGGTTTGACATGTGCATGTACAAAATGATCTTTATTCAGTGTGTGATCTGTTTTAATATTTTTTGGTAGTAATCATAATTTAAAAGTAGAACAATAGAACTACAGAAAACATATGCTGAATGTGTTTCGGGCAGGTGTTGTGTAATAGCATCACACCTGTGTATTTTGTGTTTGTATTTGCACATTGACATTTGTAATAACTTTGTTTTTGTTACCTGCCTAGGAACTACAGATGTACATGACCATTTTTGATCAAATCTGGCATGTCTACATCTTGTATTTTTGTACTGATGTCCATGAGCATGTGCTGTCCCTGACAAATCAACAAATAAAGTAAAGGAAGAGGTTTTCTGCACAGATGGAAGAAATTATTAGAATTTCTGGGAGTTAAATATAACCTGGATAACAGCTGTGGACAAATGACTGAACTGGGGACCTCGGGTATGAATTGGATCCATGTATACAATAATTATCATTTAATTTAAACATGTTGTGTCTCTTACTGTATTATGTAAGTGCTGTGGGTCTTTTTTTCCTTTAAAGGACCAGACCTATACAGTATGTTTTGTTGGATTTTCTTGAGAAAATTTTTAGAAAAAAAAAAAAAGTTAAAATGTAAATATGTTTTTAATTGTGGTCATTGTTACTATTTTTCAATAATGACAATTATAATCTAAGTGTGAACATATGTTTTAATGCCTGCTTATGAAAAATATGGTTAAATTGTAAAGTTTAATTTGGTTTGGTTTAAATATTTTCATGGCATCCTGCTTATATTCTTTTTTAGTACATAACAGTCAGTTCAAACATATATTTTGTTTTATTTTTAATTACATTAATTTTAGGTACAGACATAGAATGAGTCAATTTTAAACTGTGGCTGACTGACACAGTCTCTTCAGACTTACTGGTGATTGGTCGGGTGACCAGGCGATGAAGATCCACTCGTATCCCTGTGCATTCTGGGAGTCCAGACGGTAGAGGATGTAGCAGGGCTCCTGAGGCGTGAGCAGAGGAAGCACGAACTGATCGTAATCCTTGTCCCAGCTCTGTGCTGGCTCTCTGAACCAATCTAACACCAGTTCCTCTGCAGACAAACAAAAACATGGATCAGCTCGGCTGAACGCTCTCACTCAGCTGAACTCTGTCACTCCAAATACAAGGAACACGTTGTGTTTACCATTTCTGATGACTATCTTCATTATTCTGATGGCACCTCCCCTCGCTCGGGCCAGAAACTCTTTCAGCTCAGATGTTGCTACAGTAATCAGATATAAGGCAGACAAGTCAAAACTGAGGATGGGGGGTTGAAAGCAAGTGAGACACAGAGTTGGGTAGGTAAGAACCTGAGACTCCACTTCAGGGAGAAAATTTGATCCACTGCCAGATAGTCACGCCATCACCTACAGAGACTCAGACTGGGGACCAAACATGCACCAAAGAACCTCTGAGAAAGTTGGGTCTGAGGGATAAAACAACCTCATAGTTCCCTAAATTTTCAAACCCATGAGGGGTAGTTTGGTACTGAAAACTAGATTCAGCTATTTATTGAACTCCCTCCCCCTCCCTCGCCATGGTTACCAAACGCAGCAGCCTCATAAATGATGTAAGAGCAGGTGAGAAAGGTGAGAGAGGTACGCTTCTGCCAACCTGTCCCCCTACGCTCCAATTACCAAATGCCATAACACACGTATATAGGTATCTCTTGATGTATCCATAAATTCCTGTAGGTGTTAAATATCCTGATTACTGTAGTCACAACACAGAAGACAGACATTTAACTGTGAATTAGTCATTTAGAGGCTTACACTTTTTTAGATGTTTCCTTTACAGTCCACAATCATTTATATAAAGTCAGTGAAATTAAAGGACCACTTCAAGATGATCTTAAAAGTCCTTTTAAGGATATCAGAGAAGACTATCAGTGAAATTGCAAAGATCTTTTACATGTCCTGGAAGAGCTCAAAAGGTTAAAAGAAAATTTAGAAAGCATCTAAATTGAATTTGGAGGTTAATTCACAAAAACACTCTGCTTTAATCTAGAGTTTTCTGAACTTACCGTTAATTCCAGTTTGGTGTGACATCTTTTGGCAGTCGCTTCACTCTCCTCTCATACAAGAAGGACCAGGTCCAGGTCTCTGTGTCCTCGCTCTTCTTGCTCAGCAGGTAGGCTGCCTCTACACTGATGGCAGACAGATGGACCCACGCGCACTAGTGACATAAACGCCTCAAGGGTGACTCGGGAGATTCCTCTAACACTTGAAACACAATCTGCGGAACTGTGGCTGATGAGTAATAACGGGCCTGTCAGTGGATATGCCACCCTAACCACTGATCTAAAACTCCCTGTGTATCGATGACCACAACTTTAAAAGTCTTGGTGGGGGAGCGTCTCCCAGGTCACATACTGTCCTGTTCTGTACAGGTGTGCTGTACTGTGTGGGAGGAGGACACCTGGCTATATAGAAACCCAGCGCTCCTGACATCAGTGGTCAGTACAGTGTTTTCAGATGCTGTGAGGGCACCACCTGTAACAACATTTATTCACTCATTCACACAGAGTGGCCGATCAGCTCAGGCATGATCTCAAATTCCAGCCACCTGCTCACAGAAATGTGACACCGATCAAGAATCTGACTGCTTCATTTCAACATTGATCAATGGACCAATAAGAGGGAGGTTTTACGTATTTGTGATTAGCACCTTTGTGCGTTTTGATCGCCAATGTTACCCTTAATATTTAATGACAAGGTTAGAACAGGATGGACACCCAACATTGCCGATCCCTATACCGATATATGCACATATTCTCATTATCAAATATCTGTTGGAATTAAATTATTAATTTGTCTACTCTTATCTTGATGGGCCACTGGCAGATGCTCACATAAAAGGCAATGCTTTTCAAAACAAAATACGACACTTTACTAAACTGACCCATTCACTAGGGAAAATAAAAAAAACTATAGCTGAAGAATTTTTTTTGGCCTTCTGTCCCTCACTAATGCGTTGTAATAATCGGGATGATCCGTCTTACGATAGACAGTTAAATTTGAAGTGTTGAAGAAGTGTGATTGGCTCCTCCTCACATGACCGACGCTGAGCAATCATTGCTAACAGCAACTTTGATATCTGCTTAAGACACTTAAAAACACCTCCACAGTGCAGACTTACTCGCATCATGTGAGCATAAATAAAGTGTCATCTTAGAGGGAGAAATATCAACATTTTGAGTCAATACTTTGTCTCATTTTAAAGCCTTTATCCACTGATACCAATGACTTGGTAATAGTCGTAGATATCTTTGTGTGCTGTTAAAATATGAGAATTAGAGGTTTCTTACGCCAAGATATAAACACCTTTTATCCCAGAGTGTGAGGTAAAAGGCTGTAAATGACTTGTGTGTACACTAGAAGAGTTGGCTGCTGTACAGTCAGTACTAATGGGTCCATTACTGGACACTGATAAAAAACAAACTCATCAGCACAGTGTACAGTGGGTATAGTAGTTAGAGTGAGTGAGGGTGAAAAAAGTGCCAAATGCTTAAGCTATCACCTGTTATTCCTCTGTCTCTCCTTCCACACATCCTTTTCTGCCCACACACCCACACGGAGGTAGGTGAGAGAAAGATAAGTGTGTACCTGTGAGGTTACCTGTGATGGGATCATCCATTATTCACTCAGTGGTGAGTACACAACCCAAGCATCTATACATTATTCAACAGAACCTCCCACCCCCCTCCTCCACTTCAGGAAGACACACTTTATGTGCTCAGAGGAAGAAAAAAAGAAACACACCCAATCATCAATTAGATTAAAACTGTCTGTGTTTCTCTCACGCTCGCTTGTGTGTGTGTGTTCACAGATTGGTTTACTGACTGAGTGAACTTCTGTTAAGTGAGCTCATGTAAGTGTCATTGTTGAGAGATCCACCGATACACTAATCCTATAATTATCTATTAAAGACACATCTATAAAGACTCTATTCACCATGTTTAAGGCTGTACTTATTCATATACAATGAGGGACTTGTGGAATTGTATTTTTGTCAATTATTGGCTGTTTCATATTGTAGATGTGCCCACTTATTGGTACTGAATGACTGCATGTCCACCACAGGAACTTTCCCCGGGGATAAGGAACATTTTTGAGGTTCATTTTCACCACAGGGACCAGGGTCTAAATTAAGTCCTGGGAACATTATTTTGCCTCCATAAAGTCCCTGCTCAGGGGGTATGTCCTTGAAAAGTGCAGCAACTCTGCGGGTGGGCCTTACAGCGCTATATGGCACCATTAATGTATAGTCAAACTAAAAATAACAAATTACAAAAAACAGCCATCACGTTTCATATGTCTGCAGACTAATTTGCCCAATCTTGAAGGTGGAAACACAGACAAGAACAGGCAGAAGGAACCTTTTAGTGCCTTGAAAGGTATTTCCTGGCACTTAAAATTTCCAGATACTTTGGGAGGAAACGTGGCTCATATAACTGATTAGTTGATCAACAGAAAATCAAGAAAAGGTATCTAACTTTACTAAGTTACATCTTCTCAGTTGTGAAGATTTGTGGCTTTTGTTTTTCTTATGTGATAGTAAACTAAATGTCTTATGGGTTTTGGACTGTTGGTCAAAAAAATGCAATGGAAAGAAGTCACCATGGGCTTTAGGAAATTCTCTGACATTTTACAGATGAAACAGTTAATAAACAAAATACCTATCTGATTGAAAGCCCTCATGCTGCATGTGAAGATTTATCTGATGATAAAAGGATGTCAAAAAAGGAAGTAGATCTTATTTAATCTGAAACGGTTTATTTCCAAATATTTAAACAGTAAAAACAGTGATAATAAAAGAATTATACGTGAAATATCTATGGTAATATAAATAATATTAACCTAGATATGGGTTAAATTTTAATGGAATGTAATGTACCTGAATTGCGTAAAAATTGGGGGATTTTGACACCGCTGCACAGTCTTTTAAAACTTTAAAAACACTGATAATCTGTAAAATTATACATGAAATATCAAGGTACAGGAATAAAAATATAAAATATTAACAGAATGTAATGCACCTGAATTGTGTTCTTAATAAACAACTATTGTTAACACGAGGTATGTGCTATTTAATCATAGGTGCACAGCCTTTTTTAAGTTGAAAAATACTGGAGGTAAAATGTGCAACTGTATAAAGAAAAACGTTTTTTTTCTCTTAAAAAACTATGAGGCCATGAGGTTTGAATCAGGCCAAAAAAGACAGTCTAAAACGTGGAGATATCCAACAACACTGCATGATTGTGATGTGTTTGACAACGAGGACTCACTCTGGCAACGTCCCTCTATAAGTCATCAATACACGGCAGCCAAAACGTCTGTTAAGAGAAGAAAAACATTACAAATGAGCAGTTTGTCCAGCAGCAGTTTATGCGCATGAGTCACTGATGTGATGTGTTTGATCTCACCATGTTTGTGCAGGCACTAGCAAACGTCATGTATCTGGGGTTAAACTGCAGAGTGTTGATGGGTCCTGGATGTTTCCCGTCCAGCACAGCCACCTTCATCCCGCTCTCGGTGCTCCAGACATGGACTCTCCCATCCTCTGACCCTGCAGCAAGACACATTTTAACACAGATCGCACAGGAAGAAACCAAAACATAAAATACAGGTGTACAAAACTCTCCATGCACAGCCAGTACAATCCAAGAGAGGATTATTTGAATAACCAGCTCTTAAGAAGGGAGGCACTCTGGATTTATGAAGACAATTGAACCTCATGGACTTAATGAAAAGATCTGAGTTCTTTTCAGGGACATGAAAATATTAACTTAGATCTCTCTTCACAGGTAATGTGGGGTTGTAGGGAGCGATGTTAATTAGTTTCCTGATTAAGTTAAAATTATGTAAAAAATTGTAATTCTTGTGTAATATGAACCACATCATGAATTTTGAAATTTGAGTTTTGTGTAATATTATTATCATGTTTTTTGATAAATGCTCACCTTTTAAAAAAAACACTAAAACACTCAATTTTAATTTTGATCTCCATGTAAAAATAGGTGTTCAGGCTCACCAATCATGACGAACTGCGAGTCGGGAGTGAAGCACGCCTCCAGGGAGATACCTTTACTGTTGTTATAGCCCTTAAAATCAGCAAAGACAGGAAACACCTTCAGCTACTTAAAAACAATCATTCATACACAGACAGATATAATTCAGTACTTTTTTTGGCAATGTGTATGTCTCTTACAGAAAAAGTGTGCAGCACCGATCCATTAAAAGCATTCAAGACGCGAATCATCCCTCCATTGGTGGAGATGAGAATCTGTTTCCCGTCGTTGCTGAATTTCAGTCCAGTCCAGTCACAGACACGATTAAACCTCGTCTCAAATGAGGTAAAGGGACCCTTTTCACAGAGAGGTTATATACATTATAAGTACAGTATAAAAGAGAAAACAACAGAGCACGCAACTACTTTGTATTTACCTTGTCAAAAGCACGAAGGTCGTATAATTTAATGGCTTGTGATTCCACCCCTGCAGCAAATATCAGCCCCTCAGGGTCAAAGGAACACACAGGTTTCCCCAGTGGATTAGTCAACCCCTGAAACACACACACACAAACAAGTCCAAAGACAAAGAGTGAGATGCTGAAACTAGAAGTCTGGATTTTACCACCATATTTCAGCCTTCCTAGTCGATGACTGGTGTTTGTGTCTTGCATTGTTCCTCATAATTTCTCTTCTTCCGTGTAGTCTTTGTTTATATTATAATATTGTACAATATTGTTTGTAACTACTGTTTGTTGGTTCAGTTTTACATCTGAAAAAGTAAATCCATGTGTAGTGGTGGTTCATAAAGCAGGTCTGGAGACACCCAGTGGTCACAAGACAAATGCTTATTATGAAAAATGATAAAACAGGGGTTTGGTAACTACTAACACCTTGATTCGCAGTTATCTGGAAAGTCTTGATCTAAAGTGTTAACAGTTGTAGCAGCAGCAGGTGTAATCACACATTTGAGTAAGTGCCCACAGACAACAGAGAACAGAGGAAGTGTCATTTTCCAACCTGTTCGCAGACGACTCACTTGACAGTTTGGAGAGCGCAGGTCCCAGATCCGGATCGTCTTATCCAACGAGCCTGAGATAAACGTATCATCCACTGGTGACATGGAGAGAGCAATAACTCTGAGGGGAAAAAAATCACAGAAGAAACAAAGTCACTGAAGAGGTGAATTGTGACAATTTTATCTGAACAGGCAAAAACCTTTGTAATGATGTGCACTGCATAGCAATAACATCGTTTGAGTAGCGTTATTACTTTGCACAAAAAAGTAGGTCTAACTACAGCAGGGGTTTGTGTGAGGGTAGAGTAACGTTAGAGGAAAACATGAGGAGAAAAAGCATGAGTTTGTTCATTTATTTGGGATGTAAATGGTGCCTGATGGCAGAAATAATTGCATTGGGAAAGCGAGGCTCATAGTGAACCAATCTATATGTGACTGGTGTCATTATTTTATAGCCACTACACTGCGTGATCAACATCCACTTCATAAGAATAAGTTAAAGCAAAAAAGTTGTCTATTTCCACTTGAACCATTAAAGAAATAAACTAACATTTTAGATGAGGTAAAATATGTGACAACATGAAAAGACCAGATAAGACAAAGTGAAACTTAACGATGCCTGTAAAGACCTGGTGGCTGTGAAAGAGGTAAATATTCTGTCTTTATACTGTTCAGAAATACATTTTAAGGATACAACTTTCACATTTATAAATGTGAAAGTATTTGCTTCCACATTTGTAATCACCAAAAATAAGATAACATATATATAATGGATGGATTAGCTCCTCACGTTAAAGATGAAGACGAGACTATAAAAATGTAGGCCTACTTTTTGTGACAATTTTGATGGAATTCAGTGCGATAAAAAAAAAAAGTGAGTTGTAGCCTCTTGGTGTATAGGATTAATGGGAAACGAGAACACAAGTGTCACAGAACAAAAAAGTGTTGATTTAGCATTTCTCCATCCAACAAGCATCTGGAAGGAATTGTGTATATTTTATTTTTTAACCAGCCCACTTTCAAGGTTTACTAGGATACTTTTCTGCTTTATTTAGTCCTCTGTGACACCAAACAGAATATTTACGGATTGTGGACAAAACTAGACATTTGAGGATGTCACCTTGGGCTTTGAGAAACAGAAATGATTAAGATTTTTCACCATTTTCTGACATTTTATTAACCAAACAACTAATTGATTAATTGAGACAACAATCGACAGATTAATCAACACTGAAAATAATCATTTGTTGCAGTCCTATCCGCTGCACTGGTCTGCTTTTACTCACCTTGCAGTGTGACCTGGGAAATACCTGATGTATTTGTTGTCAGTGAGTGACAGGTATCGGATGGTATCTACAAGAAGCAAAACCATATTCTAGTTTCAAAAATTACTAGAAAAAATTACTAGACTAGAAGACATATATTTAACTTTTGTTCAACATCTTGTTTGGATTTTTTGATCCACAGTAGTCGGTTGTACTGAGTGATTACCATCCAGTTTGTTGGAGCTGTAGACCACTGTCTGTGTGTCTCCATGTGTGTAGCGGATGAGGTCTACTCCATACTTCTTGCTGTACAGGGTCCTATTAGGTCTGAGGAAGGACAATATTTGAACCTGTAAATCACTTGATCACATGATGAACCAGAGTGAACCAAGGAAACTGACTTTTTAAGTTTTCTTGAGGAGAGCATGCTGGACAGTCACAGTCCACTTTCAAAAACACTTTCATATGAACGTGTAAAGCAAAGCCTGACTGATACCGGATATTTGAAGCCGACGCAAATACTGACATTAAGGAGTAAAAAAAAACTTTGGATATCAATGTATGTCTGATACTCTTTAATACACAGAATATAGAATATATTAATAAACATACATTTTTTGCACAGTTCCCTCAAACATGATTATCTACCACTTGATATGTAAGGGATGCAGAATATTTTAAAACTTAACCATAAACGTTATAGTTCCAAAAAAGTATCCGGACACTGAAACATTAAACTTTCATTGTTTTTTTTTTTATTGATTCTAAATAGCTATTTAAAAAAAAAGATAGAGGAAAATATACGCATGTAGTAAACATGAATTTAAAAAAATAATCAAATATAGACAAGAGTGCTGTCTATACACCTAACAAATAAAAACAATCTGCATTATGTTCCAGGAAAAAAAAAAGATACTAATATAGTTGTGATAGGTCCTAATGTCGGTCGACAGCTGTTGGACTCTAATCTAAATTTATTTAACCAGTTTAGATATGTTAATTGGTCGTTATTTTCATAGTTTTTAGGTCAAAGTTTAGTTATGAAGTTAATCACACAGTTACCGCTTCTTTTTTAATGTAATAATATTAACTACTTACTTTCCTTCCTGGATGTCATATAACACAATGCAGTCGTCGTCGCTGCTTGATATCGCATTTTCGCCATTTGGGCTGAAGTCCACGCAGTTGACTTTCTGTGAATTTTCTCTATATGTCCTGGCAACCCTGAAACTTCGTAACACGCTGTCTGTGATCTTCATGTCTGCAGCGAAATGTGTTTTATACAAAAAAATTTGCTATGCAAGCCCAAAAATCATCAGCTCCGTCTGTCCCTGGTTTAATGAAGCCTGCGATTTAGTTGGTCGACCACTGCATGAGCATTTAAGACCCCTGACGCCAAATAAATGTTCATATTTTCGGGAAAACGACAATAAAAATAACAACCTTGTTATTTACAACATACAGCCACCGGGCAACTTAGAATAAGAACGATACACTCGGTTTGTATCTCATTATCTACCAGTCGGGCGGTGTTTCCCGATCACAACCACAATCAGTAAGAGCAATCAGTGGCTTCAACACACAAGGCAGTAGAGGAGTTGGAAACAAGCATACCTAGTGTGAGAAAAAGGAAATTACGACACACCACCATAGGAAGTTGATGCAATGACATCAGATGTGCAAAGGTGGTCATTTTTGTCTGTTCAAACTTCAAACGCTTACAAAAGTCACATTCTTGGTAATAAAATTCTGAATAAAAAACCCACAATATTCTGCTGGTTTAAGGTGTTTTGTCAAATATTTTGGTGACGTTTCATCAACCACTGAACAAAAAAGAAAATGTGTACAGTTCAAATTACGGCAAGATATTAAATATCACTGCAGACTCACTATGCGATCGATCTGAACGCAATTTGAAACTTTTGATATCGACCACCAATCAGTGGTGGAAAGAGTACTGGAAATCTGTACTCAAGTACAAGACTGCTACATAGCTAAAATATTACTCAATTACAAGAAAAGTACTGGTGTAAGAAATATACTTAAGTAAAAGTACAAAGTATTTGTCGTAAAAACTACTACTGTGTTTTCCTTATCCAGAAGTTGAAAACACTAACAATCAATTAATTGTTAATCTATAAGATGCAAAAATCTTTTTTTCCCTCATTTTCAATTTTCTGTTCATTTTTTTCTCATTTTAAGTCGAAGTTTAAGTTTCCTTATTCAACAAATGGCTCTGCCAGACAAAACAATGTCAGATGAGGTGCAGTAATTGATTAAATATCCATTAGTACATTTTTAATTGGTTACATTTTTGTGTTTTTGATCAGATCACCTGATTGGCTACTAAAATGCAGATGAAAGGTTTAGATATTAATTCAAATGGTCACTCAGTACTCAGCTATGATTTTAATTAGTCAGTGCAAAAAAAATGGCAATCCAAAAAAAAGATTGGCTTGTAAAATCCAATTGGATTCCTTTGATAACTTTGGATCAGCCAAGTCTGTAGATGATGCTGACTTGCAATAATCAGAAAAATAGGAGTTTGATAAAATTGAGAAAAGGTAATAAAAGTTGATTAATTTTTTTTAAAGCAGAAGACTATTGGGACAAGATGTCAAAAGAATTTTTAGTCTAGCCAGGTACTCTTGGCCAATTTTAATTTTTCATTTCATTTTGTAGTTTTTGAGACAAACAGCTTTAATGCAGAAAAATAAGATTAAGAAGGAAAGAAAGAAAGAAAGAAAGAAAGAAAAACAAACAAACAACAAAACCAATTAGGGGTCCGCAGCGAGCATAGCTGCTTGGAACCCTAAATACTGGATTTTTGTAATTTCTTGTTTTTTTCTTCTTAGTTGTGTAATTAACGTTTGTACGCTGGCTGCAATTTTAAAAATCAAAAAGAAGTTTGTACGCTTTTATTCTGAAAGGTACGGCCCGGAAGTTGTTTGACGCCAAGGTCGTGTCTACAACGGTCTTGAAGGGAACCCCAGACCCACGACAGATCTCGTGAGAGTGATTGTTTTAACTCAAACCATCATTTTTCCACAATCCTAATTAAGTGTTCATGTACCCGAATCAACCCAGATTTTAACCACAGCGTGTTACAGCATAAAATATCATTAGTTTCTACAATGAAGGAACAACCCGTCCAAATCTCGCGAGAGTTTTGCAAATCAAGGGTTCCCTTCTAGACACGCCCGCGAACATGCTTCCTCTGGAGTTTGTTTTTATACCTTCGAGCTAATGTGAGCTATCTAACTACTCCACAATGAACAGCTGTAGAAGAATAGCCTGTAGTGACTGGAAATCTGGCCTGAATACCGTCTTTTCTCGTGTCAAACCACGGACAAATTGCCGCCGGTATCCGGGGGCAGTAGCATCCTTCAGCCGGAGCCAGGCCACCGCCGCTAAACACGCGCCGGGCTCCGACACGGGAGAGAAACCCCGGCTGAGAGCGATCGACCTGGCCCGGAAGGTCCAGCAGGATAAGAAGACACCGGCGGCAGCAGAGGCTCCAGTGTCCGCTCAACAGAAGAGGGTGACGGAGTTGAAACGGTTCAGTCTGCAGCTACAAAACGTCCATCCTAACGTGCTGGCCAAACACCTCCACAGAAGCGTGCTGTACCAGGATAAAGATGTAGTCATCATCAACAAACCTTATGGTATTCCTGTCAGAGGTAAACCAACTACAGCTGAAAGTTCACTGAAGACAGTTAACATTATTTACTAAGGCTGCACAGTTAATCGCAATAAAATCGCAATATGGCCAAGTGCAATATTCAAATGGCAGGACCAGAAGAAAACCGCAAATTTTTGAAGAAGGCATAATATGAGAAAACAGGATTATAATGAGGTTACTGTAGTGCTGCATAGAAGACCTGCCCAAAAAATACTGTTCTCCAGATTAAAGAAAACATGTTTGTGTCGGTACAGACCTCAGTAATGATCACATCCTCACGAGTTTGTTTTTTTTCAGTGAACATGTAACTTGTAATGCAAAACCGATCAATTTTATTAATCGTATCACATACTGCAATTTTAATCGTAATATGATTTTTTTTTTATTGTGCAGCCCTATTAAGTCATTATATTGACATGACTGATTATTATTTATCAAAATCTCATTGTTAATATATATACATACACATATATATAAATATTTTACCTACATACATTGTGGTATTGCTGAATAGGCTGTACAACAGGCATTATTAGATATAGGCAAAACTGTCAAATCATGCTTAAGTTGGAGCGCCTGGACCTGAATGCATGTACATTTGTGTTGTTGTCGTCTCTCAGATGACGCTGGGGTCAACTCCATCTCCTCGGTGCTTCCTGTTCTCTCTAAAATGATGGACGGGATGAAGATGAAGTCTGACTCTCAGCTGATCCCCTGTCTGGGTCTGGAGAAAGAAACACCAGGAGCTCTCCTGCTGGCCAGGAGGGAAGAAGTGGCGGAGCAAATACTCAGCCTTCACAGAAACAATGAAGTGCACAGAAAATACTGGTAAGATACAGTGGAACAGGGGTTAAAATAGGACTTACAGGTTATGTTCCTTCTTGTGACATCATGACACTAACGTGTGCGTATGAACTTTTCCTACTCAGGGTCATCACAGTTGGTGTGCCTGTGCCATCTGAAGGAGTGATCGACATTCCCATCATAGAGAGAGAGGTCACAGGCTCTCAGCCACACTACAAGGTGTCTCTTCTGTGGTTTAGATACTCTAATAATGAGCTGTTAGTCAATTAATCACCTGATAGGAAATTAATTCCAAATGTAATAATCAGCTGTTAAAGTTAAAAAAAGTAGCAAACATACTGGTTTTAGCTTCATTAATGCAAAGAGTTGCTTTCTTTTCTGTGTTCCCATGTATCAGAGATTGATTGTGGTGTTATTGTTGGACTGTTAATGAAGTTTCTCCAATCTCATTACTTCATTTTTAATTTCAGATGGCTCTAAGTCCTCTTTTCAGAATGAATGATACAGGTGATGGTGTGACCAAAGTCCGCGCCCATCGGCAGGCCCATCCTGCAGTGACCAAATACAAAGTGTTGGACAGCAGCAGTGGCTGCAGCCTTGTGGAACTTCAGCCTTTTACTGGTAACAAAACTGTGCTGCACTGTTTGACTTTTCACAAGAAAAACCTAAATGATAAATTAATAATTTATAAATTAAAAATAAAATAATACATTTCTTTTAAGAAGACTGGATACATTTTCTAATCGTCTGCTGTCATGTGTCCACAGGAGTGAAGCACCAGATGAGGGTTCACATGGCATTTGCTCTCACATGCCCCATTCTTGGTGACCACAAATATTCCCACTGGAACAAACTGGCACCCCAGGTAAAATATAAATATAAATATAAAAGATATACCCTGGTGTTAAAGATGTTCTTAGAAAGGAGAAAATCATTCCTGACTAATTACTGCCTTGCATGATGGCAAAGAATAAACAAAATCTGTCTTCTAGAGATCAAGGTATGCTTTTCATTGAGGTTTGGAGCTACAGGTATTACTTGTCCCCAGTGCGTCACTGTTAAAAATCCCTCTGCTGGCCTGTGATGTTAGTTACATTACCTTAAGTTGTATCAGACACAGATTCTACAGTTGAGGTCGAAACCAAGATTCATCAGACTTCTGCTGTGTGGTTTTATGCTGTTACACCTCAAGTCAGCAGACGACAGTGTGATGCATTATGTTCCACGTTTAAATGTTCTGTAGTATTACCTGTCACACTTTTGGATGGGGAGTAATTGTTATTGCCTGAGCCAACCAGTATCAATATCTTATAAATCTGCTTCAAGTCACTGACATGTCAAGTGTGAAAATTGACTTTTTCTTGCTTACACTTGATTACATCAAACAAATTAGATAGGAGAACCTGCAAGAGCTCAGCTTTTTCTGTCTCCTCCAAAAATAAAACGTTTCTTCTTTTTGGTGCACAGAAATTGCCAGAACGAGTGCTGGGAAAACTTGGACTGGAACAGAGCAAGATCCGGCATCTTCCTCTTCATGTGCTCGCTCGGCAGCTGACACTACCGGGAACCAGTCAAAAAGACATCAGCGTGACCTGCCCCCTGCCTAAATACTTCACACAAACACTGAACAGACTGCAGTTAACCCTTCCTGATAAAGAGGACCACAAATAATATTCTCTTTGCTTTTTTGTTACTACATGGGGGGAAAAAAATGTATCATGTGAACAGTATGAGTTAAATAGGAAAATTATATCCAGCTGGGTTACTGTGAGGTTGTTGTGTGCAATGATCAAACACAGAAAAAGAGACTGTGTGGAAAATGACTGTACAGTGCTTTACAACTCATTTTAGTAATAAACAAATGAAGCAGAACTGTATCACAACTATTTCTGTCATTGTAGTTCATCCAAATGTACATGTCAGTTCAAGGGAGGCACCACTAGGCTATAGCATGGATGCTGTTGGTGTGACAAGGCTCACAACTAATCCTTATTTCAAATGTCAACATTTCCACAGACAACACAGCGCTAAATACTTTTCATTTTTGAATTGCTTGTCATGACTTTTGATACAAGGATTAATCCTGTGTTAGCTAAACAAAAGATGTTTCCATGTCCTGTTTATTAATCTAATACACATACAGGAGTACGTTGGCAAATATTCTTTATGGGTGTTTCAATCACTAGCTTTGACCTGAGAAAAATGTTTCCAATCTCCTGAACGACTACAATATAGCACTTGACCTTGTGAATATCTGAGGTTCAGCTCACTCAGTGATCCACAAGCATAAATTATAACGTTGTTTTTGAAAAAACAGGCACAAGTTCTTCAGCTTTGAACGCATCAACACATGATCCAAAATGCAGTCAGTATACAAAACAGTTGAGGGAAGTGGTCCCTGTAATTGTCCAGTAAGCTGTCGTGTATCATAGTGGGACTCTGAAGAGAAGTAAGACGTGGTTTAAGGTCTGTGAGGTTAAGTAGTGAAGGGTTAAATAGCCTCCTATCAATATTGATAAGACCAACTTTTACAGGAACATTTACCACCTCTCGTGAGCTCATTCATAGTCCAGCAGTGGTGAGACCAAAGCCTCCCTTTCTTGCCTGTTCAAAGGTTACAGAGGCAATGGCTTAAAAAGAGAAAGAACAGTCCACCGCATCAGCTGAAAACAGAAAATTTAAGAAGAGAAAAAAAAATCTTTGCTGTCATGAGACGCTCCTCAGAGAGGTGATGATTGTTTCAGAAGTCGCTCCATTTGATTTTGAGATGGTTGTTGAGGTTTACAGAGTCAGGATGGATACTGCATAGTCAACAGTCAGTTCCCATGAGTCCGGTCAGTCCTCCCAGTTTAGCTCATGTTGTCTGGACCGGCGTTGATGATCTCCTGGATCTCTCGGACCACGATGATGCGGGCCAGCATGTGCTCAACTTGCTGACTTGTGAGGGGCTGAGACGAGTACCACATCGGGCTGTTGGGTGCGACAACTGGCTCTGGAGTCATGTAGTACGCATCGTTGCGTCCCTTGACACTTTGAGGGCTGGAGAAGGAAAAGAGAGTTGAGTTGTTTTGTGGGGATGTACTAGGAGCCGTAATTTTGCGCTGCCTCTTGTTCTTTTACTAAAGTGCTGGTTCGGGCATAATTTAGGCACCGATACCATTTTAAAAGTAATGTTTAGCACCAGTATTGGAAAAAACCTTAACGATGCATAACTTCACCTGTGACCCCCCGCACAATGAACTAACAGTGAATTTTTTATTTTTTTGATATAAATGAACAATATTTTCTCCATTGTTTGTTTGTTTTCCCCACTGTACTGAAATCATGCCTAACTGTGACCCTAAAACTGAGGGATGTAGTGAACAGTGATTTTTGTGTACATTACCCTATTATATAATGAAGAATTATAAAGTTCAACAGGATTTCTGTGATGAAGTGTCAACTCACCATTTGAAGAGATAGAAGTCATAAAGTTTGATGGGGCAGCGAAGAGGATTCTCAGCATCCTCAGCCTGTTCTTCGTACATTTCATCTGTTCCTGAAACAGACATCACACACACACAGCAGGTCAGCAACAGTAAAGTCTGCTGTCAGAAACTGTGATTCATAGCAAGACTTAAACATGAGGCTAACTATTGAGCACCTTTCTGTCCTTGTGGACCTTGTCCTTTGAGAAGGCGGATACTGGTTGCTTTGTCCTTGGCGTTAGCGGGGTTCTTCCTCGTGTGCCTTAGGACCTTTGAGAAAGCTACTTTCAGGTGCTGTTCAGGTGTCGTCAGGTGGAAATGCCTGTGACAAAGATATATATTAACCACACACAGTAAGTACATCTAAAATACATGTCTTGTGTCATTAAAGAGAACAGATTCAGGTCAAGTGGTTACTCACTTAGTGTTGAAATACATTAGAGTTGTGAGCAACGTAGCTGGTGAATGTGCACCAAGCTGTTTACACTCCCACAGCATCTCCTCTGTCACATGACTTGGAATGACATAACCTAAGATGAAGACACGATAAGTTAATTCTTCTTATGAAACAGTTGAATTAAACTGTAAATGTTGATTCTCTCTTACCTAAAGGATGGACACTGGGTTTCCAACCATCCAAGATTTTGTGTAAACTCCCACAAAAACGTGTGTAATACGGGTCGGAGAAAATATCATCCACACGTCCATTTTCGAAGAGATACTGCAAAAAGAAACATATAGGTTGTAACTTAGTAACTTTGAAAGCATTTTGGTATGATACATAATTAAAGCATGGGAATACTAACCTTTTGTATACACAAGAAAACATAATATAGAACATCGGCTGCAAACTGTTCTTCATCTGATCCTCGTGCCTCCTGCGTCATCAAGGAAAGACCCAGGTTGAGCTCAGCTACGGCGCTGGACACCAAGTCCTCTTGAAAACGCAGGGGCTGACGACCTGGAACAAGCCACAGAGAGATGAACAGAGGTTAAGTTTTTATTAGAGGGTTCTTACACCTTTTACAAAGTCAGATTCAAGCATTTTTCAAGTATTTTCAATTTAATTACATTAAATCAGATGTTACAGTGCTATACACAACCAACATTTTTGGTTTTGTGTTTCATGATAGCATTCTAGAGAAGGGTGACAACTTAATGAAAAACATAAAGTTGTCCTGTTTCAAAATGTGTCATTTGTCTGTGTAGACTCGGCATCCCATGTACACTGGCCAATAAAAACAATATATAACAATCTCTCAAACAATCACTAGGATTTTTTTTCTTCTTTTTTTGTTTTCAAACTAACGTCCATTGAAATGGCAACCTGCTGGCAATTTGTTGTCTGTTTGCCTCCCACACACTGTTCCATCAGAGGGCTTGGATGGACCATACTAAGCAGGCCATACTGTTGTGTAAAAACAACACTGTCCTACCCTGTGCCTAAGTGACAGGCACAGGACCACCACACTCTGTAATACTTTGCTGAAAAACCTTCTATCAAAACAGTTTAAAAATCAGTCCAACATCTGAAGAAAAAGGATCACTGGAGATGGAACAAGTTCTGGTGCTGGAAAAATCAATTAAACTTGAGTCAATCCAGGATTAGACTGAAGAATAATGCAAAAATCCCTTCAACTTATGCTACTCTGGGGCATAGATGAGGCCCCTCCTTTCTCTAACATTTTAGTTTAGGTCAAAACATATTCGTATATTACTTTCTGGAGTTTTAGGTACTTCCCACATCCGGTTTGCTCGGTACTTCTCCACCACCATTAGGATCGCCTCTTGAGGCCTGTTGTTTGTTTTTAAACTTGCACATGGCTTTCTTTTTTTAATTAAGTTGGGAAATGACTGAGCACCATCATACTCGTTCAGTCCCTCTCATCATATGATCACTTCCTCCTTTTGCCTTTTTTATCTCACCCCCAGCTGGTGCTACTCTCTCCTATCCATGCTGAAAGCGGCAGTTCACTCTTTTGAGAGTTTGCCAAACTTTTAATGAAAACTAAGGAATTTTCTACCACTACAATACAAGCAGGGTAGCAAGTGAAGCTTGCCGGAGTCATCTTCATTTTTTGCATAAGGCAAAAGCCATTAGGCTCTCTCTGACTTGTTTTATTTCCCTGTTTAACTAAGTGGATTATTTAGTCAGACAGCTATTTAATATGAAAGTAATTTAATTACAATTCCAATCAGTTTCAAGCACTTTTCAAACTTGAAAAACACTACATCAAAATTCAAGTGTTTTTTGTTTTAGTGCTGCAAAGTTGACTTATTTCAGTTTCAAGCAGAATAAAAGTTATTTGGTAAGTACTACATGAACAGCTAACATCAGGAAAACTGAACTTTTGTAGCTTCTAGTGGTTCAATTAAGTACATATGATGATAGTGTTATTTGAAAAATGTCACATATGAATGTGTCTTCAAGTAATAATCAGTTGACTTACGTCCTATTGGTGCAAGTTTTGTCTTTTCCTGCTTGCTCAGCTCTGCATTTTTCCGCTGTGCCCAAAGGCGCCAGACCTCCAGGCCTTCCTCTGGTTTAAGACAGACTGGAACCAGAATCTCTGTCGGCGGTTCAGCGTGATCCTCTGTCTCTATGTGACCCTGAACAAGATAAAAAATAAAAATGTAAGTGTTATTGCTTTCTGGGAAAGATGACAGCCAGGATAAGACTTAAATATCACATGATGATAATTCAGCAGGGTAACAGTATAATTGAGTAGTAATAATTCACACATGAGCTTTCTTTTCTTTTGAACAAACAGAAAATGGGGAATTCTAATAGTGATGGTTCGAAAACAGCAAACACAAATGGGTCTAACATCATATATTAGACCCATTTCATCAACATATTTGCAAGGTTTCAAGCATTATCAGTGGCTTTGAACTGATTTCAGGTATTGTTCCAAGTATTTCCTGACTATAAAGGATACATGTCATGTTTTTCATTGTTATTACAGCATTAATATTAATTTTGAGAATAACTGTATACATTTTATGCATCCAGCTATAGAAAAACAGGGTAAAAAAAACTAAATAAATTCAGTTCCAGCCTTATTGATGTAGGTGTACTGTGAGGAAAAAATTTGTTCAAACCTGTAGATGGAGCTGCTGTTCTTGCCCCTCTTCTTCTTGTCCCTGCTGCTGATTTGGGTCCCATATGTGCACCGACTGTGTTGTGTTGTAAGTCCCTCCGACAGTCTGAACCGCCACAGGGATGTGAATGTTCCCGTTCATGAACTGCGCCGGAAACAGGGTCTGTACTATTTCTTCCTGCGTCCCAGCGGAGACTGATTGCACATCCGCAGACCTTGATGACAAACTGGGGGAGAGTTTGTCCTTGCCATTGGTGGTGGTAACCTGCACTGTGCTGTATGTCTCCTGTGGTATCGCGATGTGAGTTACACCACCCTGCTGCTGCGGAGTGGAGTACACAGGGATGGTCCAGGTCTCACCTGTGGGACCAGTGATTGTTCCTGTAGTGCTGTACAGCTGAGCGCTGTCGACAGTGAGCAGATCTGGTCGTAGGGACACGTAGCTCTGCTGCTGCCCTTGGGGGATGGCTAGAACTGTGGCTACCTGCTGGCCCTGTGGAACAGCATACGACACTGCTAGAGGAACGTCCACCTTACGCTTTTTGGCAGGCTGGAGAACAGTGGAGATATTGGCGGACCTCCTCTCTGCCTCCCTGAGAGAGTCCTGTTGGTGCGACGGAGACATGGTCTCAATGGTCTGGATCTGGATCTGTTGGCCACCTTGTAGCTGGATCTGTTGGCCACCTGGCAGCTGTATTTGTTGGCCACCCTGTAGTTGAATTTGTTGGCCACCCTGTAGTTGAATTTGTTGGCCACCCTGTAGTTGAATTTGTTGGCCACTCTGCAGCTGAATCTGCTGGCCATCCGGTAGTTGAATCTGTTGGCCGGCCTGAAGTTGAATTTGCTGGCCCCCTGGCAGCTGGATGTGCTGCGTTCCTTGTAACTGGATTTGTTGGCCACTTGACAACTGGATTTGTTGTCCTCCAGCTACAGCTGCAACCAACTGCGCCTGAATCTGTGGAACACAGTCGACAGAGTCACAAACCAGCAACAATGCATCATGTGGATGCGCTTGATGCGTGTAAGGGTGCATTCACACCTAACCTGTTTTGTTCTGTTACAATGGACCCTGGTCCATTTGCCCAGTTTGTGCTGTTCATTTGGGCTGGTGTGAAATCTGTCAATCAAACCCTGGTGTGGACCAAACAACCAGACTAAGACCACTTCAGGAGGTAGGACTCGGTCTGGCGCCAAGAAAACTCTTGTGCAGTTTGTTTGATCTTGATATGTGATTTTAGCATGATTTCAAAGGCTCAAGTACTAATAAATCATCTACTGGACATTTTCATGACCAGTAGGTGATTCCATCATTTTCTCTGATTAACAGGTCAAAAGCAGTTAAACCTGCTGTGCTCGCCCATTTGGACAAGTAGGTCAGAAATCTATTTGCCAAAAGTCAACTTTGACCTGCACCTGAACAAAAGACTAAAATTAACCGTCATGTTTAATCTAGGGCTGCTATGTCTATAAAATGTCTGAAAAACTGGGATTGGCATTTTCTACTATTTTCTACATCCAGCATGATATATTTTGTCAGTCTAAACCCTAAGATATTCAGTATAATATAATCATAAATGAAAAAGCAGGAAATCTCCATATTTGAGAGGCTTAAAACATCATTTTGCATGAAACATTACTTGAGTGATGAATCACTTATCAAAATAGTTTCATGGTTTAATTCTTTATCACTTGCCCAGTTGCCCCATAAATCCTGTACCTGCTGCTGCTGCTCCTCGGTGAGCTCTCCCTGCTGGACGAGCTGGGCTGCTGAGATTCCCTGCAGGTCTTGCTGAGACGGCGAGGCCACCTGAAGAACCTGGCCGACTGCTTGGCCCTGCTGTTCCTGAATTTGAACCTGGCAAAGATGGAGAGTTTGAAAAGTAAATACTGAGCAGGCCAAACACTCCACATGTCACAGTGTATCAGGGAATACTGCCAAAAAACAACAGATAAAGTTACATTTGTTGTTACAGAACTGTATCTCTTGTTGTTACAGTTAACATCCACCACAGAGTACTTGTCTAGCATGGAATTTTCCAGATGAGTCATATTGATACATTGAAGGAAACGTGCAGCAGTGTGCAGGTGAATGATTGATCTTGCAGTGAGGCCAATAACCTCCAGAAAATGAATAAAGAATTGAGTGAATGTGTTACTCAATGGATTCATAAGGAAACTCACATTTATGAAATAATGCATTTATTTATCATTAAAATTTGTAGATTTGGAGTTACCTAATGGCTCGACTGCAAGTATATCAGAACTGACAAAGCAAAGTTATTTAACAACTACAACAAACTACAAGAATTTAACTTATCTACTCAATTACCACACTGTCTACTCATTTTTCCTCTTGACAGTGGGTCTGCACCATTACCACACCAGAGTATGGCTGTGGTGCAATGTGTAGGCAGAGTCTGTTTCAAAGTGTCCATTCAAATGCCGTCTCAGCCAGTGTATGTGCTGGATGCCCCCCTTAATTCAAGCAATGAAAGCAGCATGTATGACCACATGGCTGATACAAACAAGTGAAGGCAGACTGATAAGATAGAAAACTGATGAATGTTGAATCTGATGAATTCAGGCTTACGTGAAATCTTATTATAAACATTACTGTCCATGTGGGCAATTATTTATTTATCATCTTCTGGCGTTGTTTGTTTTGTCAACTCACAATTACATGGCTGCTGCTGCCCGCTGCTGGCTGACAGATTACACTCCATTTAAACAGCTGTCCTGGCCCTAGCAATTATACACTTAAGCAATGCACCAGCACGCTGAAATGGAGTGAACCCACTGCGTAATGACAGCATTTCTGGTCAGGCCAGCTCCATCTGTTTTGTGCAATTTCAACATAATATACATCACAGAACAAGAAACTGACACTAACTTATGCACTAACCTGCACTTGGAGCTGCTGTTCAGACTCTTGATTCACAGACAGATGTGGCGAGATGTCTGTCGAGGTCACCTGTACCTGCCATAAAACATGCATACGTATGAAGTGCAGCATTCGTTAATTCAAACAGGATAAGGATTCAGATATAAGACATTACATATCATAAAAGAGCATAGCACAACACTAAAAAATATCAATATCATTCAACATCAACAACCAAGATAAAAATGGGACCTGCTCTTACCGGACAAGCCAGCTCTAGCAGCGAGCCAGCCACCTCTGTGCTGTCTGTGTAGATGCAGTTGGTACCCTGCTGCTGATACACCATGGCTGTGGTGGTGGTGGCAGCCGCCCCTCCCTGCTGCTGGCTGAACTCCTGCAGCACCTCTGGGCCCTTGGTAAGAGACTCCAGGAACTCCTTCATCCTGTGCTGAGGCACAGTGCGGGCCTTCTGCCGCACATATTCATCAAAGGAGACCACACCACTCTCTTGCTCATTCATCCTCAATTGACCTGGAAACATGGGAATTATTATTTTCAAACATATGAGAATGTAATCAAGACTTTAACATGTCACATTTACAGTAGAGAGTACTGAAAGCACATATAATGAAGAATATCATGTGAAGACGGGGTAGTGATTTACTCTTGCATCTGTAATTATATATAAACACCACATAATTAGTTAAATTAGTCATTTTAAATCTGCTAGTTAAATAGAGGGAAACTGGAGTAACATAGTAAGCACACGGGACAAAGTGCATTTTGGCTCGTAATACAAAGACTGTGCTACGTTTCAATCAACTTTTTCCATCATATTAAGCATTGGACTTAGTCTACATCGTTATATTATGAAAGACTATTTTGGTTTAATTCTTACAAATCCACCAATCAAAACACTAACAATATGTTTGCCTGACTTTATAAACTGACTATCTAATGTCTACGTGATTAGCATGCTAGCTTCACAATGTTAGCAACGATCTCTGTTGCGATGGTGTCCGAAAGGGAACCACAGACCCGTGAAAAGATCTCGCGAGAGTCTTAATTATAACCCAAGCGATTATCGTTCAATAACCATATTCATGTTTTTCCCCCCTCTAAAGCAACACAGATCTTAATTACACCGATATCACATTTTAAAACATTAGTTTGTACAAATTCTAAAATGTCACAGGAAGGCGCACAAAACTCGCGAGATTTTCGCAAATCAACGGTTCCCTTTTAAGCACGACCCTGTGTTTGCTATAGCCCATATGGATAGTTAGCTGGCTAGCAACCGTTAATCGTATTCAACATAATCACATACCAATTCGATATCAGCTGTAAAGTCTGTAGTTAGGCGAAATATTTTGCTCATAGGATAACAAACATGAAACCAACAGTCCATCAATTGATATAACATGATGCTAACGCTAGCTAACCATTGTGCTAATATTAGCTAGCTAGCTCGATGGCTCTGGATCCTGTCATGCTACCTTAAATAAAACGAAATCCTCTCCTTTCCGCCAAGGCACGGTGTTTAAAACTAAAAAGCCGATAAACGTCTAACAGCTACCGCCAGCATGCCATTCACTTGGCTACATAATGCATGCAGCAGCAGTGTTTTATCCCGCAAACAATGCTGAGATTAGATTGCGATAAAAAATTAACAGCAGCAACGAGCAGGCGAGGTGTGTCTGACGTCTGAGAACCAGGCAGGCAGGTTCGGTGTAAAACAAGTTTTCCAGCTCCAAAAAAGCACTGATTTATCTATCCAGTTCAGTCCCGAGTGATCTTACTACAGCTTGCACCACGCAACTACTTGTAAAAACACCCTCCTCCACTATGTTTATCCAGTGAGGTACAAAATGACGGAAGTATAGGCCCCGAAAACAACGCGACTCCTCTGCAGACTGCTCTGTCAGGACACGGCCTGCCCGCCAGCCTGCAGCGGTGTCCTGTTAACAAGAGCTCCCATCCTGAAACGCCAAGACCTGCACTATAGGACTCTATAATGAGCTCTGTAAAACTGTGAAATTAAAACTGAAATGACATTCAGACAAGACATGCAGGCACAGGCCTATAGTTTAATGTACAATATGTCACAAGGTGTAATTTGTCTTATTCATTGGACTGAAAGCCCATCTACACCCCACCAACGAACATTGAGTAATTTGAATACGTATTGGAGACATATTTTCTCTTTTCCTTTTCTCTTTCTTTTCTCTTATTTTCTTATTTTCAATTAATATTATTTAACTACTATTTTCTTTATTACCTGGCACTAAAAAGCAGAGAGAAGAAATAACAGAGGGAAAATTTGCACTCATATATGCTGACTTAATAAAAAGATATATCAGGGTTGTAACAAAATACTGACTTTTGCAATAAAAAATGTCTCAATACTCTGTCAGAGTGTGAAGATATTTTATGGTTAATTGCTTTATTTTATATTTTATTTCATAAAAGGCACTGCTACGGATTGCTGCATTATTTTTGTTTTGCAAAAATTACATACATTATTCAAGACAACTCATGCCAATTTTTTGCACATGCTTAGGTCATGGCTGGCTACTTGTATTTTATTTTATTGAAGAAGAAAAAGCAGAAGCCCCTTAAATGAAAAGGAAAAAAAACAAAAAACAAATGTCATACAAACAAGAGAAATATGGTACACATCAGATTTATTATGTACTAGAGGATATTTTGTTCTTTTTGTATTTTGTTTTTTAAAATATTGTATTGTGAACATTTTATAGCTTTATTAGAGTACCTTGAGTTATACAGTATATATATATATATATATATATATATATATATATATATATATATATATATATATCTTAACATATATAGATTAAATCTTAATGAACAGCATTCATGTTCTATTTATGGGAAGAAGAAACCAAAACACGTAAAAAGCAATTATTTCATTTTATTATTATTATTATTGATTGTATACTGAATTTTGTTATTTATTGGCCTCATGATGATCTCTGTGGGTCACGACACCAATCAAATGTGGTTAAAGCTCTGTAAAAAGCTAGTCAATTGACCTTATTTTGGCAGACCACCACCTCTTTTTTATAACCATAGAATTATACTTTACTATACTCCAGGCTCAAGGTTTAAACAGGCACATACATGAAGTACATCAAGTCAGTTTTATTTACACAGCTCCAAATCAAAACAGATGGCACTTCTCATATAGAGCAGGTCTGTACTGCACTCTGTATCTACACTGAAGCAGCGCTTAAATGCCTCTTAGGATGTTCTGATGCTGTGTGGTACACATTTGAATGCATGTGCCTTTAACAAAATCTAACTTCCCCAGTCTGCCTTAAAGAGCCAGGCATGTGCCACTGAGGGCCTCCCCCTGTTCTCTCCACAACAAACTGCCTCTCACCCATCTTAAGGTGGACCAGCACAGATGTACTGTGTGCATAGGCTACGTCCTCTACACACTGGATAGGAAAGAGTTAATTCCCACACTCACTGCAGACTCCGCAAGAGCTCTCTGGTGGAAATGGTGGTATATTATTCATGTATATTAATGTTTTTTCTTCAATAATATTTAATTAAACACACCGCTGATAGGGGAAACATCTTAAGATAGAGATCACACAGTATGCATAACATCTACTGTTCATATGTCATGTCATGTTTGGTATAAGCCCTCACATAAGCCAGTGAGTTGGCATGAAACATTACTAGAGTCCCCACATCTAATTGGCTTCACATTATCAGTTGTGACTTTGTGCTACTGTAAGAATCTTAATGTAATCTTGTAGAGAAGGGATTTACCTTAACACAACTGTTGTAGAACGAGGCAGATGAAGCTTGTGGGCTTTAATTAATAGTCCATTATCTGCAATTGTTTGTATTTTTAGGTCTGCGTATTTGAAGACAGTAGCTGGAAGGTGTTTATTGAAACTTTTTTTTTCAGAATTGGCCTCTGATGTTGTGGTTTTGCAGCTATTTCTGCAGGGGGAAATTGAGGATGGACAGCTGCCAAGTAACCAGCCGGTGCAGTAATAGGAATAAGACGGCAGCTTGAAGGCTTGTTGGCCGTCATGGCCTTCTGACATGTGAGCATGTTAGTAAATCCAATGTGTTCAACCCTCACTGCGATGCTCTTCATGCACCCACATCAGAAATCAAATGTTACTCATGCTCGTTCTGCAGCTAGAGACCGAGTGATACCCCTGATACACTAAAACAAAGCAGAGCACCAGGAGTCAGGTAAATATGAGATACTGAACATTTTAAAATATTTGAAGTAGTTTATAGGACAGATTGTTTTGGCAAAGCGATATTGTGTTTTGGCAGTGTTGTGAAATGAGTGTTGTTAACAGTTGGGGAATTCAGTGCATGTTTTACAGACTGCAAATAGTCTGGCATGTAAAGCTTTTTGAATGCTTTACTATTCATTTCTGATAGAGTGCAATTTTTTTTAAAGCGTAACATTTCTCTAACCAGGTCACAAGGCATTAAACTTGTGATTTATGTTCTGCACAGAGTTAAAATCAACAAACAGAAATAATGTTCATTTTTCATCTAAACTTACGTGAGGTTGCATTTAGGAAATCAGGTCACCTGTGAGAGATGTTCATTTCATGCTGAAAATAATATCTTTATACATAAAACTTCTGTTCTATTTTAGTAATTTCAGCAATTTATGATCCATAGTTTTTCATATTGTGTGTTTTGCATATCATTTGAAGTGGCAGCTTGACATTTGTGACCCTGAGGTCAGAGGCAGATCAGACTGGCTCATGCTGTGCCATGTTTCTGCCAAGCTGTGTGGCATTTTTGCTGGAACAAACCATCCACAGTTGCAGTGTGCAAACTCACTGGATTACACAGGGGAATTTTTGTTCTTTATAGGACAGGTTAAAAGCAAGATTAATTATCCTGCAATCTGCATGACTCTTTACCTCTACCTGACAACTAAAGTCTTTCAACTACCAGTTCTTTCACAATTACATAAAATAGGTGTGGTGGAAATAATCAATTCATAGATGCATCACAACTCTCTTTTTAAAGATTATTAATCATTGCAGAAAAGTCAATAATCGGAAATTTAAAGTCCTTGGTATTATAATAACTTGTTAACAATTTCATTAGACCGAGCTGTACAATGCTTATGGCTGAAGTGTAACAGATGTAAGCACGCGTTGAGTTCATGTTCTAAACTAGACTTCTTGAGTTTTGTGAGGATGGCTGAGCATGAGCAACTGAAAATGGATACAATCCGACAATACAATCTATCATGAAATATGTATGCAATATGTAATTTTAACAACTGCTTGAGCTATCAATAACCATTAAGGAACTGCTTTTGGAAAATTACATGGGTACAGTACATCGGCCACTGCTTATGCAATTGTCAATACTTTTTTGGTCTTTTCCTTTGCAAATATGTGGAACTAAACTAAACTATAGCCAATGTCAGTCTGATGTGCATGCCTCAAAACATTTTCATTAAGATGTGGAAATGTTTTTCTTTGTTGTTTTTTCTTTGTTATTCTAGATCTCAGGATTTGAACGAAAATGGGGCGTCCATCTTTACTCTTCATTACACTGACCATGTCTCTGTCTTCACTTGGGAGCTTGACTCAAACTTTACATTCATTGGACAACTCCGATTCGGTCCGTCTGACCCGAAGCACAAGCAGAAACAACAGTGTCCCGGACAGCTCATCCAGTAGGGTAATTGTCAATTCAGGCAGCAGCAGTGACTCTGTGGAGGGCAGTGGACAGCGTGTCGACAATACAGCGACACAGAAAATCATCAATCGGACTATCTTTCCTAAGGAGCCTGAGCGAGCTGGCAATGAAAAGCGTTCTGGGTCTGGAATCACATTAACTACAACACCAGCACTTACTCCACACCACTCAGGGGCTCACGACCAAGGAGCTGACAGAGCCAATACATCAATTAGAGGATACACTCACTCCAGTGTGCACATTAACTCAGAGAAAGCACTCAGCCACAGAACAGCTGAGGAACAAGAGAGTCATACGTTCAGAGTTAATGATGATTTTCTGGATGGTAAGTGAACATGTGATAGTTAATCAAAGTCAAAACATATATCATAGATATCTGTAATAAATGTTCTTTAAAGTCCAGATGAAACAGCATTTCAAATATAAAGCTCACTGGTTCCCAAAGAGTGTGCTGAGACACACTGGTGTGTTAGGAGGCAAGTCCAGGAGTGTCTTGTCATTCTGTGATAACCATACCAATCATTATTATTCAACATGCAACTATACAAAAAGTTACAAATTAACTTTTAATTTCTTATATCAGTACTCAGAAAGCACTCATTTCCCAATGCAGAGGTAAATTCTACACCATAAAAAACATCAGTTTTTTGCTGTTTTTACAGTTGCAGGATGGTGGGAATTATTAGGGTGGTCCTGATTGATTGATGCCTTATTTTTCCTGCTCACCTGCATTTCTGGAACTCTACCTCTGATTTGGTAGTACTCGTTGCCTCTGTTTCTTAGGTTGGTTATTGAGGCTATGTTGCATGGAGATGAATACAGGTGTGACTTGAGATTTTGGCATGCCCTTTGGTGTGTCTTGGGTGCAAAAGTTTGAAAAACACTGATCTAGCTTCTAGCTTCCATATAGACCCTTTTCTAGTTTGTAAACAATGAGAAAGCTGCACATGCATTTTGGCCACAGAAGTACAGTGGACCACAACAGTTTGGGAATGAGCGGCTGCAGTCTTGATCGTGCCCTCAGACTAGTCAACATGAAACGTTCTTATCCTGAAAAACTTATGTTGGCCAGTGGAATATTAATTCTGACATCACATACGGAACAAACAAGTGGATATGAAGATAAAATCTTACAAAATAAAATTATTGCCAGTTCTTTATCCATGGGTCACAATCTAATGTATTATGAATTATCTTACATAAAAAATGCATGATGTTTCCTCTTTCTCCCCCTCTCTGTCTCTCAGGTCTGTCTTCAAGTGTGGATAGCCCTGAACTTCATATCCAAAACAACGTGTTTACTTCCATGACAAACCAGAACCAGTCAGGACCTGGAGGTCCCTGTGTGCTTGGTCTTGGTCCTTGTGTTCTTCCAAACTTTAATGGCACCAATCTGCTCTGGGAGGACATGAGGCGCACACTGGCATTTGCCTGGGAACTACATGTCTTTGGATCTGCCAGCCTTTTCATACTAATGGCAGTCCTGGCAGTGTTGGGAACGGCTGGTGCCTGCACCCTTCCTCCTCCTGTCTGTGAAGCCCTAATTCTGGCAAACAGCCTCCTGATCCTGAGTGGTACTCTGCGTGGTGTCCTCCTTCTACTTGATCCTTACGGTACCCGTCAGATCCTGTCTCGTGCCTCTCTGGCAGTGCTCCATAATGTTCCCCTGCAGCTCCTTCTGTGGGCACAGGTTACCCTTGCTCTGGTAACACTCAAAGAGTTGAATTTATTGCTTCTCCCGCTAAAGTTGCAGAACCCATGGGTGGTTGGAGTACTGGCTATATCACATTGCACCCCATTACTTGTAGCAGACCTTTTCTCTCCAACTGTATCCCCTTCTATTCCTCTGTTGCTACAGACCCTCTCCCTCTGCTGGGGCCTCCCGTTCTGCATGAGTATCATCCCTAAGGCTTGTTCACATTTACATCCCTTCCTCAGGTCGTCTATACCTCAGTGGGTTCCCTCACAGAGGATTGAGAAGCGTGCAAAGCAGGTAACAGCAGTATGCGCCTTCTTCGGGGTTCTCTGCTGCAGCCTGCAGATGTACAGTATCCTCTGGCTTTATGGCCTACTGGGAAACTGGAGGCGCTTTGGTTGGGGCTGGTGGCTCAGTCAGTTTTGGGCCAGAATTCTTGAGTTAGCTTGGGGATTCTCTTTGCTCGTTCTGGGATCCTGGCTCTTCTGGATGCCATCCAGAGGTAATTCAAGAGGTGATCTAGGACAGAGCAGAAGCGATTTGTCTAAAGGGGTGGAGGAGAATAGCATGTGGGGTAATGTCTTGGCCAGCATACGGAGAGGGCCGCTAAGAAAATCAGAAAAATCATGGGAAGACCTGATGCCAAGGAACTGGGCAAAGTATAACCTGTCTAGAACAGGTTTCACCAACAACGTAATGTGTCCATATGATGATCCGCCATCAGCCATCATACCAGAGTACAAGCCTGATCCTGTTAGCAACAGCAGCTCTGACTCTCAGGCTGCAGTTCTGTGGCAAAAAGTTGGGGAACGTGAATGTGTTCTTTCACTTATAGAATTTGACATGCGGCCACCGTCTCCGATTAACCTCAGACGCAGCATTGACTATGCCCTTCATCATGGACAGCTTGTAGCAGGAGGTCTGTTCACACCTCCGCCTCTCTCGTGGACTCACTCTCTGGGCACAGACGCCACTGATGGGGATGGTGGTACAACCGCATTCCCTCCAGCTTATGCCAGCTATGGCTGGACGCTGGATACAGAGTCAATTTCTGCATCTCTGGATCATTTCCAAGCCAAAGAGCCGATACAGTCACCCAGTGCTACTTCAGATTATAATGGTGGTGATGGGTCTGTAGCTACGTCACATCACGAAGAACAATTTAATTCAGCGGTATCAGCTGGGATGCATCATCATAACTGGTCTGATGATGATGTTACAGACCTCTAAGTGGTCTACTAACTTGAGTGCTGCAGGATTGAGTCACAAAACCCAGAAATTAGTTAGCATTTTTACACTTCTGGTTCCCTCAACTCGTAGTCAATGCGTGTTTTGAAGGGGTTTTAGATGCCTGAAATAAGGTCTGTGGTTAACAGGATAAGGGATTTTCATGTGTTGTTCTGTGACGTAAAATACATCAGTAAATACCCCACTCATGAACTCATAAAGCTTGTACGTGTCCTAAAAAAGGCTGTTGTTAACAAGTGGTGAAATGAAACTAGGGGACAGGTTGTTGGGGAAATAAACGTCATTATCTCCAACACAGAAAGTCACCTAGTCTGCCTTTACAGTTGTTGTTTTTATACTTGCACCCTTGCAAACTATTTTAACTCAAACTTTCAGGCTTGTAGCTCTATCAATTTATAGCGTGCAGAATCAAATTACAATTTGGAAGCTTAGTAATGGTGATGCTGAAAAACAAAATCCAATGAAAGAAATCCCAGTGGCATTTTGTTAAAGGAAGCAGGGCAATGCTAACGTCTGTCTATAAAAATACGTCGTCACTGCAGCACTCTATTCTCAGTTTAGCCTTTATGAAATTGCACATCATGTAATGTGGACAGTAATGACCCTGTCACACGTATGTGTATTAAGGGGAGTGGCTATGAATTTGGATTCTTTTTTTGCGTCAAGTTTAACTTTGGTGGCCAGGCCTTAATATTGGTGAGAGCCATGTCTTCATCCAAGTAAAAACTACTTTACTTGTATTGGTTTAATATAAACTTGAAAGTAATTAAATTACAAATATTCAGCAGAAGACCCCATAGAGAAGTGAGATTCACACAAATATCTGTGTTATTTAATAAAACACTTATGGTTTGGAAAAGATAAGTGTGAGGCCTGGTAGAGAAATGTCTTAACCAAATTATTGATCTATTCATTGCAAATTGAATTCAACTGGGTCTTCTGAAGTATTTTAATTTCATTTATGTGTGATTTCAAGTGGATATTATGAGCATTTGAGTTTTATATTTGTTTATATGCCAGTCTTATTTGTGTATGCAGGATAGACCAGTTTTCATTGAAGAAGTATAAAAGTCATATCATCTGAGTCAACAGCTCTCTCCTGTTTGCATTACATTAGTGTTAAAACTTCACTGGTTAAAAGTCATGTGAGCCTTTGTTTAGCTTACCTTTGATAATATGTGAATCTGCACTATTTTCCATTGTAAAATATTAATCTGATTGATTGTTTTCTTTATGTTGTTTGTAAATAAAGACACTGCATATGAATAATCTGTAACTTTGATGACAGACGTGCAGAAATGTTGCATTTGCATACATTTATATTGTTCTACTGATGTTTGATTTGTCCTTTATATATCCAACATTACTCATACCAATTTAAGTGAAATGTTTTTTAAATTGACTGACTTTAGCTTAATTTAAGAAGGATGCAAAATATGGATTTTACCTGTTTATTATGCCCGATACCCATAGACATATACTGTATATAGTGGACACAGCACTGGCGTTTGGATCTTATGTCAGCATCACTGCCATACTGAACCAGTCAGGATGTGCCTGTAAATACATACATATATGTTTTACACATTCATAAAAAACCTTTACAAATATACTCTGGTGTTTATTGAGCATTTTGCCTAAGAATTCAAATTAAATGCTTGGACATAATCTGTCACATCAGGTATTATTATATTTGTCTGCTATATTTTAATGTAGAGCCGCATTTTCTTAATTATC
The DNA here is from genome assembly GCA_027495735.1 of Lutjanus campechanus. NCBI lineage: Eukaryota > Metazoa > Chordata > Actinopteri > Lutjaniformes > Lutjanidae > Lutjanus > Lutjanus campechanus. The sequence continues at coordinate 58,238 of JAJHUR010000188.1, forward strand.
CATTAATGCCAGTTATTCTCATAATTAATCAATTATTTAAGTCTATAGAATATTAAAAAAAAGAGTGAAAAGTACTAATCACAATTTATCAGAGCCCATAGTGACGTCCTCAAATTGCTTCTTTTGTCCAACCAACAGTCCAAAACCCAAAGACTCTCTATTAACTATCATAATAAACAAGAATAGCAGCAAATCCTCACATTTAAGAAGCTGGAACCAGCAAATGTTGGACATTTTTTCTTGAAAAATGATTAAAAAAACAATCTAAATTGCTGGCAACTAATGTTATTTCCATCAACCACATGATTAATTGACTAATTGTTGCAGCTCCAATTTCATTATTGGAATAATAAATAACATAAATTTCAGCTGTCTATCCTGATTACCTTTTGAAACAGGTTCACATAGACATCAGATAAGAAAGGTGACTCCTCATGACGAATCTGAGAAGCAACTATTGTCTCATTCTGATATGTTTAGAAAACCTGTTGTGTTATTTTCTCAAAATAAGTTACCCTAGTTACATCCAGCTTAATCCTTCATACCAGCTAATTCACTGTGGAAGCACAATCACCTGTCTGTCCAGCAAACAGGTGTCTTACCAAACTGGCCTCTGATTGGTTCATCAATTAAGTCGCACTGAACGCTATATGTATGACTGATCGACACAGTGAGTGTTTTGGCCGTTATCTCAGCAACTGTTTCACAGACAAACACACCCAACCGGGTCATCGGAGCTGTGATGCCTTGGAAAAATCACATATTATGTGTCGTGGTGGCGGCGACTCTAACGTCTTTCCAGCTCTGTGATGGACATGCTGTTGATTCAGAGGCTTCTGTGCAGAGGCCTTCTTCATCATCATCATCATCAGGCCGTGTTCACTTTAGGAGTGTGAATGAATCTGTGGCTCCAACACGACGCGGTTCACTCTCCTTCAAGTCTGATGAACACGGTGAACAGAAAACGACTCCTGGTAAGTTAAATATACTCTCACATCTCTCATAATGAAATGATCAAATGATCCGTGTTTTTGCCACAGGTTTTACCACTATGACTTGTCTAGTGCATATGATTTACATTTTTAAATTAGGCTACCCCATGGGGGTTAAAACAAATAATATACGAGCTATATGTTGTCTCAGCCGTTCCTAAGACAATACACGGTTGTAGTTTCTTGTCAAACGAATGCATTTTAAATAAATATCTCCATTATAACATGACGGAATATATAATTTCGCCCTTTATTTAAAGGCTAAGGTACATGATTTAACTTAAATGCTAAGATCTACTAGATTAATATTTAATAGTATTTTTAGGCTAAATTGATTCATATTCTAACATCTAAATAAATTGGGACTGTATTTTATTCATTGGCTAGCCTATATATTTCAGATATGTGCTTCTATGGCTGCTCCTGTTGATTGTTAGAATATCATTATCATTTGTATGTTTTACAGTATATGTTGGATATTGTGTTAAATGTTCTTGAGTTCTGTTTGCATGAAAACAAAATGAGGACAAGAATCCCTCTTACTTCATGATCAAGCAGCAACATTGGAACTCACAGATTTAGCTAGAAATAACAAATTTTGTGCTCTATGTGAGAAATAAGGTACCACCTCTGACCACAACCCCATCCCTCTTTACACATGAAGCCATGATTAAGAGTGGGCTGATACTCCTCAAAAGTTTTTTTGCTTGGTTATTATTGCTTGAAAGTCAGATTAATCCAGGAATCCCAATATTTGTCTCTTAAGACATGAGAAAACGGCAAGCTTCCCATATGTTTATGCCTCTTTACGTTAGCAATAAAAGCTAATGTAACTTACTTCATACCATTCATGCTTTTAGATTGCTATAAATTACTATACTACAAAGTTTACTCATTAACTGATTTCTGAAACATTTCTTATAAATTAAAAATAATTGTCGGTTAAGTTCCTTTGTATTTAAAGACGATGTGATCTACTATCATTGCACATGCGGACACACATGCACACCACAAGCATGCAAGTGATATAAAACGCATTCAATCCCACTGAGTACCCTTAGACTTCATATACAGTCAGATGAACCTCTACACAATGTGTATTATGTCACTAATATGGTCATAGGCTGCACACAACACAAAAATATCGATCTAAAGCAATCCAACTGGTCAAACTCCTGTGGGTCATTATTTAAGTATGTTGATAATGTATCTGTTTTGAGAATGCAGTGAAGTGTTACCGTATCATGGCAAGAGCTGTCTTGCAGTTGATGGTGTGTTTGAATTCCTAAATCAACAAATTGAATTTGTGCCCGTGTTTCCAGTGTTGCACAGTTTGATGGATGCAAAACTGAAGCGCATGGATCCATCAGTGCAATGTAGTGACAACCTGATGACTCTGAAGGTCAGTCGGGTCCGAGCTCCTCACTTTCTCGTGGATAGTGGTAGGTTCCATATCAGGAGTTTTGATTTTTGGCCAATACACAATACAAAGTTTAAACTTTTATTTCTCTGATATCAAACAGGCGAAGGACCTCTTACTCCTTTGTCTCAAATGCCTTCGAAATGTGGCTTCTCTGTGAAGAGGTCCCGCAGAGATGTGCACTTTGCTGTACCTTACCAGGGCTGCCATGTTACCCAGCAGGTGAGTTTAATTTCCATTTCACTGACTGTTTACATGCACACTAATTTTCTATTATTCAGAGTATAACAATATTCTGAATTTGATACTGTTACTGTTAATGGCATTCTGAATCTAACATTTCCAATTAAGATATGTGGGATATGTCTATTTTTTCCACAGTTTGTGACACACAGCCTCTTGCCCATTTGCCATCAGCTCTGTGCATTTTAAACAAACACATCAACAGTCAGCTAAAAGCTTTCAAGACTCGGGTAGAGATGGATACAAAAACCCACATTTTGGTCGGAAGTGGAAATTCAACTACTTTCAAACATTATGAGAGACTTGGATATTGAAAGGTTTTTAGATTTGTGCAAATGTTGTAATGTCAACCTTTTCAGGATTGTGGTTGAATTAATCAAAGGGGGGTAGTCACTGATATTTTTAAATCGGTTGCAAACCTGCATGTATGCAATCAAACTTGCAACAAAAACTGAATTTTAATAAAGCATCTTTCTAATTTTGTCTTAACTTAAGTTATGTTTGATAAAAGTGTTGCCTTCAGTCTTCAACTGAGCCTAAACTTGAGTATGATTGTGTCGTTCTCTCCATCATTTTACACTGCAGAGTGGCGATTATGTCCTACCCTTGCGTTTATGGGGGTCACCAATGTCAATGTCTTGCCCTGTTGTCTCACCACCACCCTCTGTTTCCTGCTTCCCATCTGGGATGGTGGTGAAGATTAGCGGTATTACAGCAAATGCACTCAAAGTTAAGGGTAGGTGACTTCACATTTTGACGTTTTCTTGGCTTTAGAAAACTGCTTCGGTTTCATTTCTCATCTGATATTAAAACTTTTTCAGTGTCGGGCAAGTGGAAGCCTCTTTCATCAGTTTGTAGCAGTTGTGGAATTGCTGTTGAAGTGGCCTCTGGAGGACTGAAACTCACTGCACCCTACAACAGAGGCTTGTGTGTGGAGATAGAGGTATGGTGGGCCCTCTTGTGGTTAAAGCTTAAGTGTGCACATGCTTTGGATTTACTCAGTGTGTCTCTTGCAGGATGAAGAGTATTTACTCTCTCTTCTGTTGGCGGATGTTGAGCTTTTAGCCACATGCCCTTCACTACCAGACAAGAAGCCTACTACCACAACCACAACAACTACGCCATCCAGTAATGGTGGCAAAGTTCTGCAGTATCCTCAGATCCCACAGTTCCCAGTGTTTCCTCAGTACCCAGTGTTTCCTGGGCTTACTCCTCCAGCACAGACACCTGCCCCCACCACAGCTACAGTGGCACCACAACGTCCACAGCTTCCCTCAGGTGCAGACACAGACTCTAAAGAGGCACCTGCAGCTCAGCGCCCTGTGTTTCCATTCATTCCACAGTTCCCACAGTTTCCCTCACCTGTACCACCAACACAACCTTCTGCCAATAAACATACTGCTGCTTCTCCGGCCCAAGATCCTCAGTTCCCACAGTTCCCACAATTCCTTCAGTTCCCTCAGTTTCCCAAACCTGTACCACCAACAAAACCTGCTGATAAACAAACTGCTGTTCCTCCGGCCCAAGAACCTCAGATGCCACAGTTCCCCTGGTTCCCTCAGTTTCCCTCACCTGTGCCACCAACAAAACCTCCTGCTGATAAACAAACTGCTGCTCCTCCGGCCCAAGAACCTCAGATGCCACAGTTCCCACAATTCCCCCTGTTCCCTCAGTTTCCCTCACCTGTGCCACCAACAAAACCTCCTGCTGATAAACAAACTGCTGCTCCGCCGGCCCAAGAACCTCAGATGCCACAGTTCCCCCAGTTCCCCCAGTTCCCTCAGTTTCCCTCACCTGTGCCACCAACAAAACCTCCTGCTGATAAACAAACTGCTGCTCCGCCGGCCCAAGAACCTCAGATGCCACAGTTCCCACAGTTCCCCTGGTTCTCTCAGTTTCCCTCACCTGTGCCACCAACAAAACCTGCTGATAAACAAACGGCTGCTCCTCCGGTCCAAGAACCTCAGATGCCACAGTTCCCACAGTTCCCCTGGTTCCCTCAGTTTCCCACACCTGTGCCACCAACAAAACCTCCTGCTGATAAACAAACTGCTGCTCCGCCGGCCCAAGAACCTCAGATGCCACAGTTCCCCCAATTCCCCCTGTTCCCTCAGTTTCCCTCACCTGTACCACCAACAAAACCTCCTGCTGATAAACAAACTGCTGCTCCTCCGGCCCAAGAACCTCAGATGCCACAGTTCCCCCAATTCCCCCTGTTCCCTCAGTTTCCCTCACCTGTACCACCAACAAAACCTCCTGCTGATAAACAAACTGCTGCTCCGCCGGCCCAAGAACCTCAGATGCCACAGTTCCCACAGTTCCCCCTGTTCCCTCAGTTTCCCTCACCTGTGCCACCAACAAAACCTCCTGCTGATAAACAAACTGCTGCTCCTCCAGCCCAAGAACCTCAGATGCCACAGTTCCCACAGTTCCCCCTGTTCCCTCAGTTTCCCTCACCTGTGCCACCAACAAAACCTGCTGATAAACAAACTGCTGCTCCTCCGGCCCAAGAACCTCAGATGCCACAGTTCCTCCAGTTCCCTCAGTTTCCCACACCTGTACCACCAACACAGCCTACTTTCAACAAAAATACTGCAGCTCCTCTGGCTCAATTACCTCCTGATGGGAATGATGGGAAGCATCAAGTTCCCCAGCAGCCACAGTTTCCAGTGCTGCCTCAATATACTTTCCCACCATTCCCTAAACTCCCACTGCCTCCATTGGATGCTTTTCTGGATCCCCAACAGATAATTGAGCAGCAGCCCAATTCACATATTGTGTATCCTCAAAAATAAAATACTCAAACTGCTGCTCCTGTCACCATCTCAACAACCAGTGCAGCTACCACCCTGAAGCCTGCTGCTCAAAAGCCATTTTATTACCCACACCCTTACATGCCATCATATTATGTTCCTCAGCAGCCAGTATTTCCTGATTCTCCACCCATGCCTCCTGCAAACTGAGAAAAAGGGTTTCAAATGTAAATTTACTAAGGAAAAATAAAGTGCAAGGTTAGCCACACACTTACTGTTTGGGCATGTTTTCTTTATGTTTGTGGTGATGTTGGTGACATTCATGGCTGTAGCTTTGATTTTTAAAAACACAGGTCATGAATCAGTGCCCATCCTATTTTCTTGTTTGTCTCTCAGTTGTTTTGATTATTAAAGGTCCAGTGTGAAGGATTTAGTGGCATCTAGTTGTCAGCTTGCAGGTGGCAAACACCTCATCTCTCCTCCCTCTTCCAAGCATGTAGGAGAGACTACAGTGACCACAGAACTTGTGCAAAATGCGAACGGCTCCATCTGGAGCAATTGTTTGATTTGCTCATTCTGGGCTACTGTAGGAAAATGGCAGTGTAACATGATGGCCTCCAAGGAATAGGATTATATACTATAGGCAACATACACGCGTATAAATATATTTAATTTCTAACCTATTCTGCCAATGAATTGCGGTGTACCTTTAATATATTATTCTGGTAAAATTCATTCGTGATATTTTTTTTTGTAGGCCTAAAGGTTATTTCCCAGGATGTCATTTGATGATTTTTTTTTGCTCTAGACAAAATGTCAGTAAACTAGTGAAAAATCCCCAAGTCCAAAGTGACCTCTTCAAATTGCTTTTTTTGCCTGACCAAAACCCAAATGTATCAGGTTTACTCTGATGGAAGGCTAAAAAAAGGCAAATATTCTTCTCTACATTGCCTGGAATAACATTCTGGTGAACAAATAGCCTTTTATTTATGCTTTTATATACGGGGATGTAACCACAAGGCAATTCTACATTAAAAAGTTAAACATTTTCCCATTAATGAACAGACTCAAACATAATCCCTTTCAATCATCACTTATGACCTATTGTTTGGTGGTCTCTGTATCCAGAGACCTTGTCCTCTGCTTGTATATCCTAATTTTTCTGTGTTCAGGACACTTTAACAACCCACAACATTGGTATCTGATGTCGTGTCATCTTTCTGGTGCGTTTATGAACCACTCTGACAAATCCTGCAGATTCTACCATTTAAGTGCTTCTGCTTTTCTTCTACAATAAATGTAGCTAGCCAAGCATGTGCAAACAATTGACATGAAGTGGCTTCGTCAATGAATGCTTAATTTTTGCATGAACAATTGCTAAACAAAAACAATGCAGCAGTCCTTTTACTAAATAAAATACAAGAATGCAAGATAAGTATTGGGCCCGATAAATAATTGGCTCATATTGACCTATCACAGTGATACTGGTCTATATTGATATCAGAGTATAGGTATTAGCCAATACATTGCTATAATAATATCTGATTTGACAGATTTTGTCAAAGCATTTAATTGGAATTCTGAGGCAAAATGGTCTATAAAAGCTTTTATATTATCACAGTCCAATATGGAATTGAGACATTTTTTAACCGCAATATTTAATATGTTGTTACATCCCTAGAAAAATACCAATAAAGCCTATATACTATATATTTTTTAAATAGTACAATGCAACACCCCCATATCCCAGAAAAAAAAATACTCAATTGACTTTAGTGTCCCCGAAGTCACTTTCATAATACATATCTCCAGTCATAAAAATACATAAAATAGTCATATAGGCCAGTATGAGTGGACCACTTGCATGGGTCAGATGGGATGGTTAGCTGTCTGTCTGCCTGCTACTCAGCTGTTCTGACGTCGAGCACGCTATTTGACGTCACCGTGGGAGTGTTCCACCATCGGGAGAAATGAATGGTCATCAACACAATCCTCTCAGCGCCCATGTAAGTTGAAGCCAACAAAAACACACATTTTGCGAAACGGTGTATGATAGGAATGTGTTTCCGCGTGCTGTTATCTGATCTGCACAGGGGTTACGGTTGATTAATGTTGTTTATCCTATTGTCGCTGCCGCTTGGCGATGTGCCCGGTCCGCCTGTAGCTAACCATGGCTGAAGCTGGAGCGATGTTTTTCTGCTACAGTCTAGCCAGCCTGCTAACTGACAGCCTGCTGAGTGGCCAAGCGGCGAGTAAGCGCCTGTTTTACCACCCAGGATAGTCGGGATGGGCGATGTTAAGTATATTTACATGTGAGTAATTACGAAAGGCGAATTAATGCTTATAGGCTGTAGAGACATTTGTAAAGGTTTAACTTTGGAGACAACACCCAAGCCGGCTGCAGTGACATTTTCACAGCGGTCAGATCAGGATATTTAACCAGCGTTACTTAACTGACTCTGAACAATTTTGACTTTAAGCTCTGGTTGTAAATGCAGAGCGGGGACTAGTGCACTAATACTAATGTAAGCCTACCCTGTAAGAACTGTAGGACTGAATACCACCATGAAATACTAGACTCCAAGGTGTGATTAAGAAAGCCTTGTGGGAGTATGTGACAGATGGCTACCCAATACCTCCAATCTAAATTCACCCGGTGTGTTTCAGCTTTTCACACCTGAGAGGGCCGTTTATGAAGCCGTTGACAGGATTCTGTAAACTGGACTTTAGGTTTTTAATGGTTAATACTATATCTGATAGAGCTGGTAATAACATAAATGGATGCCACAATGTTCATGACTCACTATCTTTATCAATAATGTGACTTGACTTTGAAAACTGATTAATCGGATTGTGTATTTTTTAAGAAATAAGTAAAAATTCTCTGATTCTTGCTTCTTAAATATAAATATTTTCTGTTTATTTCTCTATGACAGTAAACTGATTAACTTTGGGTTGTGGACAAAACAAGACATTTGACAATGTCCTCTCGGACCTTGGAAACACTGATCATCATTTTTCATTTTCCAACATTGTAACAGACCAAACAGCTAATCAGTTAATTAAATAATTGCCAGATTAATCGATGATGAAAATAATCGCAGCCCTAACTGTGAAATTTGGGTAATGACAGTAGGGGTGAACGAAAATATCGATATGTTTAAGTTTTGTGATATTATCTTTTGTGATACTGTACCGATTCTGAAAAACACTGTATCATGATATTGTGATACATGCAAAGATTCGTGGCAGTGGTTAATTTTGTGTTGTGTTAGATAGTGTTGTTCTCTATCTTCACTGATTGCATCAAAAAGTAACACTTTTTGCAGATTTTTGCAAAGATTGTAGACATTTTGGAAATTTTATGCATATGGTGATGTTATTTATATTATGACTGTTTTCCTAAAACTAGAATGAGAACAGCTATATATCACCTTGTATAAAGTATTGCAATATATTGCAAGATATTGAATAGTAACCCTTGAAAGCCAAAGCAAGATTAAATCGAAAGCAACTGGACTTGTTCAAAAAGCCTTTTCCAGGTTTCCCACCTGGGTTTCCCACCATTTGGTTAGACTAGCTCTGACTAGTCTGACAGGCATGAACTGATGCTTGATAAGAGGCGAAACGTCTTCAGAAAAGGCTTTTTGAACAAGTCCAGTTGCTTTCGATTTAATCTTGCTTTGGCTTACAATGACCTGGACGAATGAGAACATTCACGGACAATAGTAACCCTTGTATTGTGATGCATATCTTATTCTCTGATTCCTGCCAATACACAGACCTAATAGTTATGACTCAACATCTTTATCAATGATTTGACATTTGGTTATTACAGTTGGTACATTATTGCAGTATTCAGTTTTAGATATGGGAGTTTGATGGCCAAACAGCTCGAAGGATTAATTGTATCATTACACTGTAATGACATCTATGGCTATGAGATGACTGACAACCAAAATCCCACAAGTAGGGCTGCACCTTGTGGTTATTTTCATTATCAATTAATCTGTCTGTCATTTTCTTGATATGGCTTATGAATAATAATATATATATATTAATATATATATATATATATATATATATATATATATATATATATATATATATATATATATATATATAGATGTATTTTCTCTGAAGTAATATGCCGTTAATTCTCAAATTGTGCAAACATTTGATGTTCTTATAGAATATGATGCATTGATGTAGATTAAACTACCTAATAACAGGGCTAAGTGACTGAGTGGGTAAAGGCAAATAATAGAACAGATAGAACAGCCTGGTAAATTCAGGAAATTACATGTAATGAAGCTTTTGAGACCAGGGAAACATGAGACTTATGTCATATAACAATTTACAAAATCTAAGGCGATATCTAGACTCTTATCACAATATCAATATAATAAAAATAAATTCCCCCGCCATAGTTGTTTGGTCAGTAAAATGTTGATGGTGAAAAGTGTTGATCACTGTTTCCCAAAGCCCAAGGTGACAACTTCAAATGTCTTGTTTTGTCCACAACCCAAATATATTCAGTCTACTGTCACAGAAGACTAAAGAAACAGCAAAAATATTCGCATGGAGAAGCTAAAATTAGAGAATTGAGACTTTTGTCTCTCAACCAAAAAGCTCAAAATGATTAATCAACTGTCAAAATAGATAGCAATCAGTTTATAATTGATTAATCGACTAATTGTTGCAGCTCTACCCAGGAGTATTCAAATATTCCTTGATTTGAAGAGGTGAGATTTAAAGAACTGATCTACAGTAATCTACTGGATTGTAATAGAAAGTTTATCACTCATCTCTCATCACATGTATCACATTACATGGTGGCCACCATCTGATTTATGCATTCAAATCAGTCATGTTAGGGTCGGCCACTTAAGTTGAATGTAAAAACAAATGAGCAGAGCCTGTTTATTAGTAGGGGTGAGAGCCACTTTCTTTTGGTAGTCAAAATCCCCTGTTCTCTAGCCTGGCAGCATACATAATTTGTAACACATGGCCTGGCTGCCATTTATCGAAACGTTTTACCATGCTTCAATGTAAATTGTACAAAAAATTATCTCACCAGCTTGACATTTTCAGGGCCTCAGGCGGGGACAGCAATGCACATTTTTAAGCTTTTAGTCAGGGGTGTGAGGAAGGCAGCTGTTAGATATTGTAACGTCTGGTGGCTGCTAAAAATACTAAACATCCAGTGTAAAGCAGCATCACAATATGACCTCGCCCCGCACAGCAGCACCGGTGTGCACCGTGAAGCAAAATGAACGCCCTCCGGTGCATCACGTTAGCATGTAGCGCTAACCACAAGAGGAGCAGACAAGCCATCAAAACGGGGACAAGGATGGATTCTGACTTTACCTACCACAACGGTTAGCAGTACCCGAAGATGAAACGATAACCTACATTGACGTTTTCAGTAAACATATTCAACAGTTGAGGGTTTTCAAAGCCGGGCCTACGACCGTTGGCTAGCGAGCTGCTAATTTCATCCTCTTCTTATCTCTAGCTAACGTTAAACCGCTGGGCTCAGACTATTTGCAGTAACTTAACAACCGTTACTCGTAAATGAAACACGGCATTTGTGTACATGATTTACTTTATCTCGCCATCTGCTGTTGAATTTTTAAGCATACGCGTTACTACTGTTACCCTACATGTAATGACACCGAATGCACCTGTAACCTATTGACTGATTTAATTAAGTAACACAAGCGGGATGCTGGAAGTAACGTTAAGCTCTCCAGCGATATTCTTTTAATGAAAGTTGCCTGTCTCATGTTATAGTCTGATCAAAAGGAAACTTAATTGTCAGGGCATTAGATGTAATAACTGAAGGGCTGGTGATGATCTCATCGGAATGCACGTAAGAGTGTATCCGCGTATCCGTGCTGGGAGCCATGTTTGTATTACATACTGTACATTGTTGTGTTTACCATCTGTTGTTTAATTGTGATGTTGCATTGTTTTATATCAGTTGTGGTTCTATAAGACAGGGAAATGGTTCATGTCCTGCAGATATTCCCGAGTGGCAATTCGGCACTAGTAATTAACATTACACAATTAATTAAGCTAAAAGGCCTTGGAGGCCTGTGCTGTACAAAATTAAAACACGTGTTTTCATTTTGCATTTTAAGTTATAACATCAGATTTGTAGGTTATGGGTCTCTTGTAAAAATGCCTTTACCCGTATGTTTAGGTGGAGTAATCACTGTAAATGTAATTATCCATACATATCTGATGTTACACTGGGCTGCATATTCAGTTACAGTCTGTGGCTTGATCCATTTGAAAGCAGGATGGACATTTAACACTGTGGTATGTAAACATCCTCAATCTTAAGTAGAGATCAAACCCTAGCCCATATGGGGGAAATAGATTTCGTTTTTTAACTTATCTCAGGGTAGGACCTACCCTGTGGGGTTTTAAAAGTTAACCTGATTTGTTTCCACTTGGTGGCAAAGTACCTATACAAGTGCTTCATTGCTTTATTAAATGAGAAATATGTAAATATATCTACCATACTAAATCATAAAATTACCATGATATGATATGAGATTAAGCTGAAGTACTGCCTTCTCTGACAACAATGCTGCAGCCAGCATGTTCTCCATTGAAATTTCCATTCTGGTGCAGTACATCTGTTTTTGTTGTGGCCCGTGTGATTTCACAAGCTGCCTGTTTCATGTTTATTCGCTTTTTTGGAGTTAAAATTAATACCAAATGTTTGACAAATGAATTAGCAGATGTTTAGTTTAGAGTCATAATAAATCGTTAATTATATTGTAGAAGGAGTAGATGTTTATAATTGTTGAATTAAGCAATGTGTTAACAGAGTCTGGCAGGTAGTAAGGCACACAGTCCCTGAGCTCCAACTCTAGTGTGTGTTATCAGAGCAGCAGGCTTTTGTTTTTGGGTTAATGGTTTTAGCTTTTACGTTGACATACAACTGACAGAGACTGACAGTGACTGATCAACTTACAGTGTAGAACTTGTTGCTTGTCATGGTCAAAGTATAATGTTGCGTTCTACTTGTGCTCGTGTTGGTTCAGTGTCCTTGCAACCTGCATGCAACCTGGCTGAGTTTCGAGATTGGGGAGGAGGAGGCGGAGGAAACAACTCGCTCCAATATTTTGAATTTTGACTGCAGTATCAATTTTTAATGCTAGGGTGTTACATATTTCACTTTTTAAATTGTTACATATCCAGCAAACGTAAATAAGCTTTATTTTTTTGGGTATTTTGTGGATCTGATAAATGTAAGTTCAATATTCACTCTCATTTTAGCTCTGTTTTGGTCTACACTATCTCCTAAGAGTTATATCTTGGTTTTAGCTACCGAGATGCTTTACTATATTCAGTAGCTAATGGCTAACTGTGTGCTGTTCAGTGCTGCTTAAATTAGCTGCCAGTTAGATCTCTGTCTGATTTCATTTGGACTTTCTCTGATGTTGTGTAAACAGAGCCAGTGCTATCCCCATGAGATGTCCACTACCTGCAAAACTTCAGGGCAGGATGGAAAATGCCTGGCTTTCCGAGCTGATTGATTTGAACGTTGACAATGACAAAAAAAATAACATTTGATAGAAGCAGTTCTTTTTTGTTTTATTTGAGCTTTTAATCTTATTAGTTGGATGTTGCAAGTGTGATTGACGGTGACCTTTATCAGTTAGAGAGGCAGAAATACATTCAACATACATTACAGATATGTTGTTCTCATAGAATGCATACGATCTATGATAGTTCTAGTCTACGATATGAATTTCACTTATTTAATTCCTTAAATATCATGGAGCCAAAGCCACATAAGGATTCTTAAAATAACATCTAATGATAGGCTCAGACAGTCTAAATATCTGACAGATCAGTGAAAACTATTGTCCTCTTTTCTGCTTTCCTCTCTCTGTGTTTCGATTATTGATTTGTGTTTTGAAATCTTTTAGGTTGAGTGGGACAGGGCCGGCAAGCAAGACTGGGCTGCCGATATATACAGCAGCAAACCGATATGACGTTTGCCTTATATGAGAATTGTTGCCCATCCAAATTTTAACGTAAAATGCTGGAGTAATACTGAGGTTAAAGCTTGAATGCTGTCATGATGATCACAGATAGTCTATAGCTTTTCAGTAGACTACTCTGTTATACAAAAGAGTACAAGATGAAAAGATTTTCAGTCCCCATTAGCTGTCATCTGTATGTTTGAAGTTGTCTTCATTCCAAACCGTTTCTCATGCTGTCTTTCCTCTGTTTTTTTTTTCTTTTCAGCATGTGATTTTTCTAAATGTCCATGGAAACAGCTGACTAAAGTTTGACAGCTATCGCACCAGATATCCATTTGCAACAGTTAACCAGAGGAAGCAGTGCTGGAAATTCGCTTGGATTAAACCTTTTCATGTGTTAATAGATCACAAATCATCTACTGATGACCACATCTGAAGGTATGTTGATCTGCACTTGCACTATTGCTGAGTTGTGTGTACCTCAATTGCAAATTAAGCTAATTGTTTTTGTTTGTTGCAGATTTTTTTTCCAATACTATTATTGATGTTACTAAATATATATGATTTTAAAAGAGGAGTATCAGTATAAATTATGGTAATTTCTCCTGCATGTTTATGCAGTAGAAATAGTAGTATAGTGTAAGCCTGCTACAAGAAGACATTATTGACTCCAGAATTTCAGAATACAAATCTGACCAGCAATAGGAAGTGAACAGAGAAATTGAGAGAAAATGCCACAGAGCTGCTGAATATGTGTAATTTCCATCCCATTTTTAATATTCAAAATAACCATGAATGCCATCTTTTTGTAAATGCAGTCTGATATTAATGAGTGCCAATCATGTGTGATTTGTGCAGATGTAGAAATACTGGAATTATACTAATTACTACTACCATTATACTAGAGCCTGATGCTGTAGCAATGACCCAAAGAGACACACTGCTTCCACATCAAAACTGGACCTGCTGCCAGTTTGCAGGAATGTTTCTTTAATTAAAGTAAAAGCTTAAATGCTGCTAGACATGCACAAAGCTCTGTAGATGGTGTGACCTTGGAGCACTGCATGCACAGAGAGTGATAGGCGAGTGTTGGCTGACCCATTTCAAAGAGAACACTTTGCCCTCAGCCTAGAGGAGTCGGATGCCAGTGTATTTTCATTGTAGATGAAGGATTTAGTTCCATGTCTGTGTGGGAGTTTTGCTCCTATGTCTTGTCTTGAGTTTCGAGCCAACAAAGCAATACATTGCACTGAATGGCTGAGTGGCTGAGTCTCTGTTTGTGATCAGTGATTCAGGATGAGGAAATGTGGCAGAAGAGAATGTTTGTCACATGATCGAAGGCATCCATAGATGAAGCTTGGTGTTAAATCAGTTAGCTATGTAGCTATGTGAGCTGTCTATGTATAATAATTAATGGGTTTAACATTATGGCATATTATATCCAAGTGCCATTAAGAGGGAGGGATGCTGCATGCAAATCATCTATTGATGTTTTCATTTGTTTTATGTAATGAGTGAAATGACAGACAGCAGTAAGTGAACAGTAATACAATTTAAACATGAGACAGCCTTTGTTCAAGCATGTGTACAAGCAAGAATTGGTAAAGATACTCTTTTCATTATTGCACTATTCACTACCACCTACCCTTTAACAAAGTGCTTTCTTATCCAACACTGCAGATGTAACAGCAGGGCCAGCAGAAATGAGTCACTGTGTATCACTAATGGAGCATTTCATAGGGTTTTTGGTGCTAGATTGTGCTGCTGGCTTGTTAAGTGATACTTCGTAGCTCTGCTGACTCTAGGAATCATTTTTCTGTTTGCCTGCAAAATAATCCATGTACTACATAGTCAGACCCATCACTTTACGTTGTGGATATTTCCTTTAGAGATGCTTCTCAGTATGCCTTCTAAAACAGCTTGTCTGAGTACTTGAAGACCAAAGAGTTTGCAGTTGATAGTGTACTGAGGAGGTTCATAGAATTTTTGGTTTTCATGCATTGTATTTATCAATGTATTACTTGTAATAGATGGAGGTTGACATCCCCCCAGTTTGGAGAAGCAGCAGGAGTAACAGCATGGAAGCTAAGCAATGTACTGCTGTGGACAGGGTCAGCAGGGTCAGTTTAACAAAGATCCACCGAAAAAAAAAGAGAAAAAAAAATCAAAATCAGTTTAAGTGCAAGCTCTATTTAGAATATTTTCACTGCTTTATCTTGTTGTCAGACACTTTTTCTGATGGAAAATCACCATTACATAAGGCAAATATTGCATCCTCCAAAGCCACCAGACTCATTTGACAAAAATGATGGACTACTGCTGCCTTGATTGGTTAGTTTGTTTATATTAATGTTTGACTTCGGTATCCAAACTAACCTTTTAAAATAGCAAAGTCACACAATTACACAAACAAACTAACTGATTGGTGATTTTTCAAATTATTTATTTATTTTTTAACAATGTTTTCAGAAAAGGCTGTCTGACAGCAAGGTAAAACTGATAATATTCTAAATATAGTGTACTCTTAAACTGATACAGATTTTTTTTTTTGTGGACCTTTTTTAAGTGACTAAAACATGTTTTGTTGCTGACATGTTCTGTGCTGGTACTGTCTGATTCTCCAAACCAGGTACATGCCAGCTGCCATTTCCTGTAGTTATTACGCTGACTGTCGACAAGTACCTCATACAGCCCCACTTCGGATAATATCCTTTTAATGTAAACAGACCAGTTTGTAGTACAAACCCTGACATTTGGGTTTTTGAGATGGTTTAGCTGTAAACTAGATACTGTTAAATACCAACAGGTACTGTATTATTAAACTCATGTCCATTGGGTAATGTTTGAAATAATAAAAAATTAAACAGTAGACTTTTCTGTTCAAGGCTAGTGTGCACATTTGTTGGCCTGTTGGTTGAGGAGAAAAGGAGAACAGGAGGGATCTTTCTCAGGCTAACGTCCTCCACCCCCCTTGTATATATGCTACAGATGAGTTGTGCAGTGACAGCTATTTTGAGCCGTGCTCATGCCATATTTTGTTTTTGTATATAAAACTAATATTGTATATAGAACTAGTATTATTGTTTGAACTGTGTCTACAGCTGCTGTCATATTAATGTTGTCATGTCATGTTTGGTGTAATGTACAGGTCCATTAGTTCCATTAGGCCATTTCTTACAGTCAGCATGTTAGATGCTTTTAAGTCTCATCTGTGTAGCATTCCTTAACACATCCATTGTTACCAGTTACCACTGAGTGGAAAGTTTGTGATCAAGTCTGTTTATTTTTGTGTGATGCTACAGTTTTGAACTCTTTTCTTCTCTTGTATGGAGCATATTGTTTATGTTATTTTTGTTTTATTTCTGCTTCATTTAGCCAATCCTGAGTTGTGAGCCAGTAGAGGAGAAGCTGGGCTGATGGTAAGCTCTCTGTCACACTATCTAACCTCTTTTCTTGCCTTCTTTCTCACTGTCTCATAACATGTTGGTAAAAAGGCTTTTATATAACCTGTCATCTGAGAACTGCAGACCTGGGTCGGTCCTTTACATTGCAGGATTTAGCCTTGTTATAAAATGAGATGCAAAAGAGGAGGCCGTCGTGGATCGCTGAACACCTTAATCAGTTGAGAATTAGATCACACAATCACTGTCCATTTAGAATTTCATTTACATTTTTCACACTCTGCAGTCTCTTTGTTAGCATCATCCAAACACTCAATTATGTTGATTATTGATTTCCATAATGAATACTTTCTGAAATGTAATTATTCAGCTATCTTTTGTACAGTTGGGTTCGAGTGCTCTGAAATAAACAATGGAAAGTAATTTCAGAAACAGCCAAAGGCATCAACCTTCAACATGAGCTGTTTAACAAACTTTGACATTTCAGAAACTGTTCTCAAAGCTTGTTTATTTTGTAGACTTTGTGTTTTTACTGGGTTGGCACTGTCAGACATGCCACATGCTGTTAAGCTAAAATGGATACCTGCAAAGAGAAAATATACTCCTTTTTTTCAATCTTGAATTGTTTACTAAAATATAATTTTTGTCAAAATTAACAATAAACTTGCTTGTACTGAACTCAAAAAAAGTGGTCATGTCTGTGTCAACCCAGTTTATGTTGCTTGATGTTGTTTTATATTCTGCTTATTATGTTCATCAGTCACTGCTGCATGTCATAATCCATTTTATTTTCCTTTTGTGGTAGACAAGCATGACATTGAGCCAAGCCACAGATGCATGCGCACTCAAAAGGCCCAACTGAGTGCCGTCCCCTCTGCTTCCGGGCTTTCAACCAGTCGCTCAGAGGGGGGAGGGGGGGGGGGGTCAACGGGGCGTAGCTAGTCCCCTGCACCCCCTAGTAGAACCTCACTGTGAAACTGGAGGTCTCTGATGGATCAGGGTAGTAGTGAGCAGAGTCCAGAGGAGCCGGACGCAGGAGGCCGAGCGGAGCCGGAGGTCGGCAGGAGGGCGTCGGAGTCAGAGCATGGCTTGTCCAAAATCACCCATAATGCCCTGGAGAACATGGGAGCGTTGGGCCATGGCCTGAAGCACTTCTTCCAGCCACAGCGCCGACGCTCCTCCGTTTCCCCACATGACTCCGTCTCGTCCTGCACGGGCGCCCCTCCCTCCGAACCCACCGATGTAGGGTCAGATGTAGGGGACGCTCCTGCCTCCTCGGCCCTCCCTTTGGATTCTGACAACCTTGCCGCTTCCGCCCCTCCCGCAGCTCTGAGCCGTGTTCTGCAGCAGATCCGAGGTGCTCCACCCATGATGAAGCGAGGCACCAGCCTGCAGAGCCGCCGCAGCAAGGTGGGGGGCACTGGGGATCCTCCCCAGAAAGGTAGCCCACAGATCCACCGGCGCAGCACCCATGAGGCCCTGCTGCAGGCTGGGCGCCCACGCTCCTCCTCGACCACAGATACACCCAGCAGCCCAGCTCTAGCTGACATGCTACTGACCTCTGGGTATCACTCAACTGAGGAGCCTGACAAGGTGAGTGTCTAAGTCCTGTCAAGTGGTCCAGGTGAGATGTTAAACTGCAGTCATGCAACAGTACATTATTTACGCAGCAGGAAAAAAAAAATCCTGCTTAGATGCAAGTCATGCTGGGAGATTTGTGAGGTTTTTCATATACGGAATGGTATGTACGCAACAGACCTTTTTCACAGCAGCCATGTTGATATGAAATACAAGGGTAAACACAGGTGTTACCAATAAAACTAATTAAGAACCTATTCCATTTAGTGTAGCAGAGCCTTTCCAATGAGCCAACATGCACAGTAGCAGCACTGACTCTGTTTGACCTGAATGGAACAGAACACCTGTATTTATCCTACTGTTTCATGTCAAAATTACTGCTATGGAAGAAAACAGTCTACTGCCTACTGTGCCAGTGTGTGTGTGTGTGTGTGTTTGTGTGTGTGTGTGTGTGTGTGTGTGTGTGTGTGTGTGTGTGGGGGGGTACAGTGAGTTCAGGAACTGCTAATAGCTAATGCAATATCACTTTCCAAGATGCAAATTTGCCAAACTGTAAACAAATGTAGGCAAAACAGGGCTCAAGGTGCAGTCAACAGTTAACTCACTGACTCCATGGGAACATATAACTTGATGAGTATATGAGTTGAGTTATGGCCAAAAACATGTTGAGGTCACAGTGATCTTTAATCACCAAAATTTATTAAGTTCATTCTTGAGAACAAATGGAATTCTGTACCAAATTTGAAGAAATTCCCACCATGCACCATGCACATGCCGATACACACAAACACACACACAATTGCAGGATCCCCTCTGAGGTTTATACCTGGGAGAGGTAATAACAGTGATAAAATCCTTGAATTTTAGCTTTCTTCCTATTGCACTTAATTAATTTGTATACATTATTCATAATGTCCCACCAACATACTCGTATCCTCTGAACACTGACAGTCTCCTCAAAAAAATGAGTGCTTTGAAAACATGTAGATATAAAGGCAAACAACTCAGCTTTTTTTAATTCAGAAATCTTCTTTTCATAAAATCTGTCCTTGAGCATGTGAAGTAAAATTCACATAACAAAGCATTATTAGGCCTAATTTCACTGAATTATTTCCTTAAAGTTTTTATTCATAGAAACGCTGGCTTCAGGACATAAAACATTCCGATTCAGATCATAATATAAAGAGACACTGTGCAGTCATGTGGAAACAAATGCTTTGTATTTGTTTACAACCCAGCTATAAAAATAAAAGATTAAACAGAGTCATGGACTAATATCTGTGAGAGAATGCCAAAACTAAGTGAATTGTGTAAATGTGTTAAAAGGCTGTTAATGGTTTAGCTGTGCCTGGATGAACCGGTGAATGGGGAGATGAGCTGTCAGCGGTGGAAGGTCAGAGATTGCCTTTGAGTGGTTGGTCACTATGTGCTTTAAGCCTTTCTAAATTTAGCTTTCGCTGTCTCTGAGAGTACTTCAGGTCAGAGAAGGCTTGCAGGGCCAAACAAACTCAAACTTGTGGGATGATTGTTTTTTTTTTTTTTTTTTCATTTAA
>JAJHUR010000189.1:0-37990 GCA_027495735.1 Lutjanus campechanus
CTCTATTTCTTTCACACACACACACACACACACACACACACACACACACACACACACACACACACACACAAAACCACTCAAATTCTAATGAACCAAGGCATTTTGAGCCCCGCACTGCCTTCTTCATCCCCAGCTCTAACTAATGCAACACTTTAATAGCCACAGTTATTCTCCTGGAGCTAATTAGAGCGTATACAAACGCAGGCGCACACACACACACACACACACGCACATAATGCACACACGTACATACATGCAAACAGCAGCCATAGTGCCGTAGAGAGGTATAATTACAAAGTCTAATTCCTGTATCGTTTTACATTATTTATGAAGTAGTGTTGCAAGTGTCACGCTGACCTTCCTCTAATGATGCTGCACACACACTCACACACATGCACTCTCATGTTGTACAAGCACCGTGTGGAAACAGATGTGCAACACACACACACAGACACACACACACGCCACAACTTCAGCCCCATAATCCCCCCAGTGTTTTGAATATATCCCCACATTTTAAACCAACTTTAAAAACCTTCCAAGTTGCTCCCAGCTGTGACTTGGTGGTGGTTCAACAGCTCGAAGGTTGCATTCATTTTCAGTTTGAATAACATGTTGTTGAAAGCCAAGTAAAACTGACAGTTTAGCTTTGAAGACAACCAACTTATTGTTTAAAGATGGGTGGTAGCTGTTGGCACTAAACATTAGCATTAGCATTGTAGGTTTGATGTGAATGGTGAAGGAAAAACATCAAAGATAGCTGACGTAGCAATGATGCATGCAGTTCTATATTTGATATAGTAACACCAGTGTAGGTAGATTCAGTAGAAACGGCAGCTCTGTCTTGAATGTTCAAATGATGCCAATGGCAGAGATTATGTATTGCAGGATGACATTTTGTCTTAAATCTGTGTTATTCTCCTACACAAACAGTTTTGTTCGTACCATTTGTCACTATGCAATTGCACAGAGGGAACAATGCTGCAGATGACAGCTTGTCAGATAGGCCAGAACATGCCAGTGGTGGTGGGTGTAAAGAAATAATCCACATTGTTCTAAGTCCTAGAACAAGTGTCAGAACCCACTTGTTTATGTAGGCGTCTTCTTCCTCGATGTTTCAGTGGCTTTGGCCCCTTCATACACATGCTGTATATAAGAGTGTCTTATAAGAGAGAGAGATCCACTGATAGATAAAGTGAGTAACATTGATTATGTCATTACAATGGCACCTGTCATGTGGTGGGATATATCAGACAGGAAGTCAGTCAGTTCTTCAAGTTGATGTGTTGGAAGCAGGAAAAATAGGCAAGCATGAGGCTCTGATTGACTTTGACAAGGACAAAATTGTGACGGCTAGATGACTGGCTCAGAGTACAAAGTGGTTAGTACCTACCAAAAGTGGTCCAAAGAAGGACAACCGGTGAACTGGTGACTGGGTCATCGGCGCCCAAGGCTCATTGATGTGCATGGGGAGCAAAGTCTAGACCATCATGAACAATCTCACAGCTACTGAGGGACAAATTCCTGAAAAAGTAGGAAAAATGATCCATGCTAAATTATCTTGTATTCCTACCACCCTGTATCCAGTGAAGATTAGCTAAGTTTGGGGACAACATAAGCTAATGTTACTCTTATTATTAAGCACAGTTTGATCATTCGTCCACCAGTGTGATCTCAGAATCACATAAGAATACAACTGAATGTCTCTGTCATGTAAACACAAGATGGGTTTGGGGATTAACTTTATGCTTTATATTTTCTGACATTTATTTCTAACAGTGCTAACAAACGAGACAATAATGACACAACAAACAAAAGAAATACATGCCAGGATGAATTGTGACAGGATGTTGATAACTGTGAATGCAGCAGTGAACAAATGAATAAATAAATGGATGACTAAATGAGGACCGGTGTGTACCAGATAAACAGTGGAGGAACTTTAACATTAATCAAGTCATCTTTCAGCATTGTTCAGCAGCTGAGAAGTACCTGGAGTGGAGAATATAAAACAGTCAAATATGGGTAATTTTTCCTACAAGAGAAATGTGTCTGAACACACTGTGCGTTGCTCCTTGCTACATATTAGACTGCATAGCTGCAGTTGGTGAGGACGTCCGTTCTGACCCCTTTCCCCTGAGCATCAGAGTTGGACAATGGAGCAATGGAAGAAGGTGGACTGGTGTTGACAAGGTGTCAACTTGGCATCCAAATTCCCCAGATAGACAGGTCTGGACTGCAGGAAGGCCAGTCTTGTACCTGAACTCTTTTGCCATGAAGCTGCTCTGTTGTAACGCATGAAGAATGTGGCTTGACCTTGTCTTGCTGAAATAAGTGCGGACATCTCTGAAAAAAATCGTTCCTCTTTTGCCCAAAGGCGAGAGAACGTTCATTATATCCGAAAACATCTTGAAATGTGGACTCGTCGTGCCACAGCACACTTTTCCACTTTTCATCAGTCCATCTCAGATAATCTCGGGCCCCAGAAGCCAGCAGTGTGTCTGGATGATGTTGATATATGGCTTTTGCTTTGCATTGCAGAGTCTCAACTTGCATTTGTAGATGCAGCGATAAATTTTGTTTACTGACAACAGTTTTCCAAAATGTTGTAGTGTCTTTTATACAATTATGTGAGTTTTTAATGTTGTGGCGCCTGAGGGGGTCAGAGGTCACAGACCTTCCATAATATGGAATGCCTGTATTATTATTATATTACAATATTATTGATTATGACCTTGCCCCTTACAAGGTACTGAATGATATTATGGATTGTAGAGGGCAGTTTGAAATTGAGAAATATTCTTTAACTGTTGGACGATTTGCCCACACAATTTTTCACAAAATGGGGAACCTCGCACCATCATTGCTTGTGAATGGCCGAGCCTTTGGAGGATGATTGAATGTTGAAACTGGTGCTTTTTGAGCATCCTTTAACTTTTCCAGTCCTTTGTTGCTCCTGTCCCAACTTTTTTGGAACGTGTTAGAGGCATCAAATTTAGAATTAACGTATATTTACAAAAAACGCTAAGGTTTATCAGTTTGAACATTAAAAATCTTTCTGCCTGTTGAAGATAGGTTGAAAAGGGTTTGCAAATCCTTGCATTCTGTTTTTATTTGTGTCTTGCACAAAGACCCAGCATTTTTGGAATTGGGGTTGTGTATCGGACTTCTTGCACACCTTCTCACACAAACATCTTCACTGACTATTATAAGTGCATCCTGTAGGTGATTTCCATCCTGTCCTGTTGTGTATATCAGGGCAGCTGGGCTCTGCGCGGTGTAAAACAGCTGGGATTTAACTTTGCCCGCAGCTGTGAGAGAAAATCCACAGAAAACAAAGGTTAACAGAGGTAAATGTCACACGCTTCAACTCACCAAGGCAATATTTTTCTCATTTTGGGTACAGTGGATATTTTTTCATTTTTGTCTGAGAAGTAATCTTAGAGATATAAAGTCTCTGCTATTTCATATTGACAGTTTGAACATGATCTTTAGGGTGCAAAATAAGTGTGTAGAGAAACTCACAAGCTTGTTGATCATGCAGGATGGATAAAGACCAAAAAGCACAAAACTTACTTGTTGTGGAACCGATCCTGTTCTTCTTGCTTTTGCATGGTTTTTCTCTGGTTGTGCTACTTTCCCTCCACCCCAAAAATGTTAGATATTGGGAATACTCCTGCTGTTGCCCTTGACCAAGGAGGTGAAGTTAGTCACTGGGTGCTGCCGCGCTGCAAGTGCCTGCTGCTTCTAATTAGTTCGAATGGGTCAAACGAAGAGGACAAATTTCCCCAGGGGGAAGTGTAACATATCTAACATTACTTAAAGCCTTATGGAGTCTCTAATGGTTTCACACATCCTATTAATGTTAACTTAAATTAAAGTCTCTTTATATTAAGAGATACTAGTGAGAAACTCTCTCAGCCAGGAAACTTTCATGTCAGTAAGATATAGATTGATGACCCTGGCTGATCTTTCTGGCATGCTTGTACATTTTCAGATACAGTCTGCTAACTGAGGCTCATTTGGGTGTAGTGATTTTTAATATGCAGAAATGTGTTTCTCCGTCATGGTACGGCACACCCACCTTTTCCTCCTTCCAACTCCCACACCCTCCACAGACAGACGAATGCAAACAAACTTGCTTATATGTGGTTTTGAATACTTAAACAGGAGATTAAACTGAGATTTCTTCATCTCCTCGCATGTAATGAGTTATTTCCCTGTGTTTGTGTGTGCTTTCTGGGTTACAGAGAGAAAACAATGACGTGGTTCAAACTGCCCGTCTGCTAATCACACCTGCACAGCCTGAGAGAACAATGGACAAAGACCAAAACAGCCTGCGTGTCTTGTCATGCAGCCTGTATAACTCTGCCTGTCCTGTCACCGATTTGATGTGTAGGAATGTTTTTGGACATATTTTTTCGTCTGATGATATGACTCATCGCTCGGTCTAGAACTCCTCAGCAATAATAAACACAGTATTCTTGTTTAAGAGCGATGAACAAGACAGTTGGCCGAGAAACGACAGGAGTGAAGCATGGGAAACAAATGGCTGATTTATTATTCTGAAACAGTTGGTGACAGATACAAATATTATTACTGTTTCTGCAGAAGTGGAGACAAAACCATGTTTACACTCTTAGAAAGAGAAATGCTAACTGGAACCATAAAGGGTTCCTTGGCTTTTCCCCAGAGGAGAACCCTTTTCATTTCCTGGCAGAATCTTTTATAAAGGTTTCACTCAGAACCCTTTCAGAAAGTTCTGTTGAGAACCCAACCATCTGTCAAAAGCTTGACAGATTTTATTTAGAACCCACCTAGGGGCTTCAATTCAGAACCTTTTTATATTCTAAAGTTTTTATTTAGAAGCCATCCAGGGGGTTCTACTGAGTACCTTTTTATATTTCAAGGGTTTTGTCCAGAACCTACCCAAGGGGTTCTATGGAGAGCATTTTTATTTTACAATGGTTTTATCTACAACAGACTCAGTGGGTTCTCCAGAGAGCCATTTTATTCTGTGGTACACTAGATGAAAGTACTGACAATTCCTGTCTTCAAAACAAGGTTTAAAAAAAAAATTTCAGAAGCAAATGGTTCTGGATAGAGCCTCAACCCTTCAGGAAGAACCCTTTTTGGAGCCCTTATTTCTAACAGTGTTTTTGTTGTTTTTTAAACAGAGAACAACAGAAAGCCGACCTCAATGCTATCATCATTTATTCCTTAAAATCACTTTGGCAATAATGCACTTCACACGCATCGCCTTTCACTGACTGGATAGGATTTAGATGTGTTCAGCATCTTATTTGAATAAGCTGTCAGCTTGTTGTAAGCTTCATCCAGTCTCTATTTACTGGTCTGGTTCCTCTTGACAGTTTTCATAAAACATTTTTTACAATTATGTCCATTAAGCACAATTTTTCTTTCTGCTGAAGCCTTGTAGGAAAAAAGACTCTCGTCTAAAGCAGACTTTTGTTTGGGCTTGATAAACCTGTGTGTGTGTATGTGTGTGTGTGTGCGCGCATTTATTTCCATGTGTATCTGTGCAAATGTGCTTGCTTGAGTATGCATGTCGGCCTCATTGTGACTGCCACGGGGCTGATAGCAGAGAGTGGGGCTGACAGTAGCTTCTCCTCAGCCTCGCCCGTAGACCTGGGAAGCCTCGATAAGACACCCAGGCTCTGAAGCCTCTAAAAAAGACACATCGGTGTGGAGAGCAGAATGAAGAGATAGGGTAGTGAGGAGGAGGAGGGAGAAGACATGAAGAAGAAGGGAGGAAGTGGGGGTAGGGATGATGAGGAGGATGTTAAAAAAAAATCCTCCTCTGCCTTTTGGCAGTGGCTCCCAACGAAGTTTTCTCTCTCTGCCATTACGTCAAAAATCCCCACAATCCTTTTAGTCACAGCGGGGATGGGAGAAGCCCTCAAAGGGAGACAGTTACCCAAATATACTCACACTCACACACACCACCTTTTTTAAGGGTTCATCTTTGTCACGAAATGGTTTGAAACTTAGTTAATTCTATCTGAAGGCATATTTCAATCTTGCCAGCGGCTGTGTTGCTCATACAGTTTTAAAACTCTCAAAGTTATCTGAATATCCCAAATTAGGTGTCTGCAGCATCAGGCTGTGGTTTTGATTCACATACCTGTTACATTCAATAGAGTTTCTTATTATCACAGGCACCACTAAGAGTTTTAAAGTTAGATGCCATCTCACCGTAGCCCTACAGGTAAATGGCGAAGTTCAACTTGGAACTGCATTTTCAGCAAGGCACTTAAGTCGAAAGAAGTCATCCATTTTTGAGGGAGACAGCACGCAACCTCAACTTGAAACATCGGAAAAACCTTTCACAGACCTTTGCAAAGTCTGTGAGATGATGAGCTTCCTGCAGCAGAAAGCATTTTGACCTTAGATAGTGAAAGTGTGGCTTAAAAACAACTCTAGCATTTCAGCAGGCTGGGCTTCCACTGTCTCGCACGTCTTGAAGACTATCACGATTTGAGAGTGGAGACAGGAAGGGTTAAAGGTGGTGATGATGTGTGCCATCTGCCACAGTGCGTTAGTGAGTGTGCGTGTGTACACTCTTTGAAATAAGAGCTCTGACTAGAACCATAAAGGGTTCTCAGACTTGTCCCAATACCTACCTAATACACAACATAAAGGGTTACACTTAGAACCATCTTGGAAAGGTTTCACCCAGAACCCCCGATGAGATGTTCTATGGACAAACCTTCTTTGGTGTAATGGTTCCACCAAAAACTCTCTCTGAGGGTTCTATCCGGAGCTGTTCCACCTTCTGGATACTAACAATGAACCACCCAGGGGTTCTACCAAGAACAAAGAGTTTTATCTAGAACCCATCCAGGGGTTTTTTTCTATTGAGATTTCTATTGCTTTTGTGAAGAACACACTTAGGAGGTTCTCCCAGCTACCTTTTTATATTCCAAAGGTTTTATCTAGAACCTGCCCAGGGGGCTCTATCAAGAACCCATTTATATTCCAAGGGTTTTATCTAGAATCCACTGAAGGAGTTGCTGAGAACCCTCCTACTGTATATTATAGTGCAAATAATCATTGACTATCGAGTTCCTTCAGGATTTCAACAATGTTTGAAGAACCCTTTTTTCCAAATAGGGATCTTTGGATGAAAATCATTCTTAATGCAAACCCAAGTCTTGCAAAGAACCCTTAACAAGTCCCTTCTTAAAAGGAAGGTTCTTCAGTAGCAAATGGTTCGGGGTAGAACCTCAGCCATTCAGGAAAAACCCTTTTGGAACCCTTATTTAGAGTGCAGGTATGTGTAGTGTTTGTGTAACATATGACTGCGTGTGCGTTTCCAAGTAGAAAAACAGTGGTTGATGGATGGATGGAGGAGCAGGGACAGGGGGGAGGGGCGGTAAAGAGGTTGACAATGAAGACGAGAGACTCTGGGTAAGTTTTGATTTGGTCATGAAAGACTAAAGGATGGCTGTGGAATCTGGATGACACCTGAAGCTTCTTTTCCACCTTTTTTTCCCCTCCTCTTTCACTCTCTTTGCTTTGGCTTCGTTTACTTTTTCACACTTCAAGGATAAAGTACAATCAAAGCTTTCATATCTGTTTTTTTCCCCCTCTGTGAGATGTTGAAAGAGAGGAATAGAATCTAGGCTACTGCATTGGGATGAGTTAGGTCTGTGATGTTATTTTGCAGGGTTGGAGTTTATTTCAGGAATGCAATATACCATCCAGATATTTTGACTAGTGCTATGTCAAAAAGGTGACTTCTGTTTTTAATGTTAGAGCTAGTCTGAGTACTGAATACTATGTTTCCAACATTGATTCATATCAATATTTAATGTTTATATAATATTAAATGAATTATTAAGTTAACACAGTATATGTTCATCCTTGACCTTGGAAATGCTAACAGTAATGCTAAAGCTGATTTATAGATGTAACAAGGAAGAAACGTGCTGCTTTGATAATTTCTGCCATCCTGTGTGACAAAACTTATAGAAAAAAAGAGGCCGCAGCGTATATGGACCATATGGACTTGCAGGTGGCTGGGAAGATGTGGACAGTATGGCAGGTGCATTTTGCAGAGAGAATTAGAGGTAAGCGCCTGCCACACTGTCCATGTTTTCCATCCACATGACGTGTCGTGTCGCCATGGCTATTGCAGACGCTCTGTGTGAAAGTGAGAAAAAATTAACTGATGCTGGGGAGTCAGAAATTCATCAGACTGTCCGACCGCTGCTCATGATCAGTCGACTGGTCCTACCTCCTCCCTGTACACTGCACGGCCAACTACAAATGAACTGGTCCGATTCTAAGATGAGTCGTGCAGCTCAAATATTGTACCAGAAACAGGTTCAAATTGTACAGGGTAGGCCCATCTTAAGGTCTCCAAAGTGGAAATGTCATATCACAGCAGTGCAACTGCTCTGAACCAACACCTGAAGTGAAAACACTGGAGCGTTTTGTCAAGACAGCAGCAGCAAAACCGTCCTGTTAACTCTTTGTCAGCACCCAAGCATGATGTATCAGGATAATCACCATGCAGAATATGCTTCTGTTAGTAGTAGTCACTTATAAATGATTGCTCCGTCATTTCTCCTAATATCTTCTTCCCTCACCGTTTTACCATCTTGCTCCCATCCACTAAAAAGATATCTGGTTTGCCGTCTAGTGTCTGCCTCAATCTATGTGAATGCAGCATAAATTCCATGACAACTGCATTAACTCCTTCTGCTGAGGAAGATTGTGAGATATGAAAACTCTAGTGCAGCTGCTTTGTGGTCTCTGTGGTGAGAGTGTTTTGTCTATCAAGTTGATGTTTAATGTGGGTTCACTGCTCTGCATTACATCAGATAAAGGTTTTCAAACAGATGGAAATATGAAAAGATCAATACCACTCTCATGACTGTGCGTTAAGTATGAAGCTAGGAGACGATTCTCAGCAGGCAGCTAGCCTGATTACTGCTTTCCTGCACCTCTAAAGCTCATAGATTGACACTTTATATCTCATTTGTGTAATATATGCAAAATTGGAAGGTAGAAGTCCTGATTTGTGGTTTTACTGTATATGGAGTTGCGTGCTCTAACTGACATCTTGTTGTCATTGTGAGTTTCCCAGGCAACCAGTGGAGATGCTGCTGGGTGGATGGATAAACAATTGTTTACTTCCGCTATGGATCTCGCTCTAAAACCAAAAGTGAATTTCCCAAAATACCTAACTATCCCTTTACTGTCACACAAGATGTGATTACAGGCGCGCGTGATTTCCTGTCTCCGGCTCAATTTACAGCTCCGCGGCTCACTCTGACACCGAAGATATACTGCAAGTTAATAAGAGGTGATTGTTTCACATGTGACTGAACCTTTCAGAGCAGGTTGAGCTCATTATGCTGTAATTCAGTGTAATTCTCCCTGCCAGTAATGGTCCTGTCTGCATGGTTCATTTATTATTTAATCCTGTCTGTAGCTATACTGACATACTGTACAGGTGTTTAAGAGAGGGGGCGGCAGCAGTGTAAGAGAGGAGTAGTTCATTCATTCAAGTATGAGTAGAAATTGTGGGGCGGAGGTTTAGCTCAGTTGGTAGAGCATCCGCCCCATGTACTGAGGCTGTTAGTCCTCTGCAGCGGCCGCTGGTTCGACTCCCGCCTTCGGCCCTTTGCTGCGTGTCATCCCCTCTCTCTCTGCCCCACTTTCTGTCCACTCTTCAGCTGCACTATCGAATAAAGGCACAAAATGGCCAAAAAAATAACTTAAAAAAAAAAGTATGAGTAGAAATTGTTAAAAGGCATATTATACATTTTAATTACCACATTTTAAGTCACCACTCTCTCCTAATGGGTTTGAGCTGGTACGTTCAGTATATTCCACATAAATCACATGGTGTAGCAAAGAATCACTTTGCACCAGAGTTGTTATCTCTTAAAAGTTTGTGGATTTGTGTAGCAGTTGGACAGTCTAGGTGCCTGAGTGGCCATTAAATTTAATTGAACTCACAAGTTCCACTAGTTTACAAATCTGCTCAAAATTCTTACAGATTATTCAAAATACCAAATAACAACCCTGTGGGGTCAAAATTTCAAAGTCAATATTGAAAAATTGGTGAAAATTGGATGTAAAAATAAATAATGCAGAATTCTGGGATTCGCACTTTTTTGCAGTGGGGAAAAATGAAGTAATTTCACAGCTTTTTTAATGACTTGGGGGGGCTTATCTGCAGCGTTCTCCAATTTTTTTCTCTTTATTATTTGCTCGTTATTAGTTTTCACTTCAAATCCTGCGAATAACATGTTATATTAGTTCATTAGTTCTGCAAGAGTCATTGTAAATGGTATAGTTCCTTAAGTTAGTGACAAGGCGTGCTGCAGCATGTAGCTCTAGTGCAGATTTAGTGTGTGATATTGTATGCACCTTACCCCTAATCACCCCTAGTCCCTTAACACTTTAAACTTACCTCTTTGCTTTTATCTCATGTTCGACCTTTCCTCTTTGTTTAGGTTAAAGTAAAACCTGTGTCGAGGTTTATATTTCTGAGGAAAAAAGTGAAATTGTGACTCAGGGTGATTTTTCCCAGTGTAAAATGACTCTCCTGTAAGGTTAATGTGGCTTCAGTAAGCTTGAGTTCACAGGTTTGACACGTATTCTTTTCTTTATAGAATGAAACACAGCTCATTAGCCTCAAGCACATTGTTCAGTCTGAGTGCCTCCTGGCCAAAGTCAGCTCAGACTGTGTAGGTAATAATAACCCTGCCAACCTTTAGATAATCAGCTACCCCCCAAAGAGCCACGGAAAGAGAAAGACAAGGTGTCAGTAGCATACGGTTAGACACAGGGAAAAAGGACAATGTATTGTATGACTAGGCGGGGAACTATATTATTTAAAAACAGCAGGGGAACACAGATGAAAGAGAGAAGTTAATGTACAGGTTTCCTGTGGTTTTCTTTTATTTGTCAGATTCCAATGGCAGAACATTTGACTAATTAAATCCAAGAAAGGTCATAATATTAGAAAAATGTTGATTATTTATTTATTTATTTATTTTTGTTACATATGAGGATCATTTGAGATCAGTGCCGGGTAGTGTTATTTTTAAAAGTAACTTATGACATTGTAAGAATACTGCTATTAAAAAGTAACTTGTTACATTACAGGGTTACCTATCAAGAAAAGTAACTCCTGAGAGTGCTTTTACATTACCAAAAACATGAAAACCCTTTTGAGATTCCTTCTGCGTGTTGGTTATGCCGTCCTGACGATCTAACAGCAAACTAGGCAGAGACATATTACACACCGGCCTCTATGAAAACAATAAAACATGAGCTTGTATAGACTACAGTACATCATGCATCTTAGCTTCTCAAAACACATGCCTAGATACAAACTATAAAAGTGCACAGGCTTTTCAAATCATGTAGACTCACCCACCCAATGTTCTCTGTAGTTTACTCTTTTATAATGTGAGTAGTCTGATTCACCGGATGTACTCTGTGGGTATAAGCCTTGGCATTGTGGCATCCGCAATCTGCATTTTCAAAGTCCCAGGGAAACAACAGCAGCCTCAGAGCCATCTATTTAGAAGCTCAAAATGGCAAATTAGCACCAGGTCACTAATGGTACAAAGGTAAAAAAGCTAGCAGCTATTACTTTTTCTTTTGCTGTGATTTAGACATTGTAACGCCAGCTCTTGCCTCCAGACCTGCAAATGTTCCACCAAAACAAGTTACGGTTGTAATTAGGGGTGCATCATCATAGTGTGAAACACTGTCGCGGTTAGTTTTTAAAATAATAACTCCCTCAATCGTCTTTCTGGCAAAAAGCCCAGAAAGCGGTCTGCCAGAAAGCCCTTTCTTTAGGAAGTCAGGTAGTATAAGTATGATATGGTAGTATAAAGAATGATAATGTCCACATCAGGAGCAGGCTGTGGTGGATGAATAGGTTAAAGATATGACTTCCATCCAGAAGCAGGGATGTTCCTGGCAACTATTTTCCCTGTTGATTAAACAGAAATATTTATTTAGACTAGTCTACTAGTCTAAAAGTAAGAAAACACTATACTGCATGATACTATACTATATACTATACCGCAACAGCTATTTCAAGCTGTTTATTGCGTTCTTCAGTAACTAACTTGTATTATAAATGGAGCTGAAATGTGTGGCACTTTGTGGCCTGCATTATGAACATTGCAAATTATCCTACAAAACATGACAACAGCTCATGAGGAAATGTGGAAATAATGTCTATTATTTTTAGACTTATTCGATTTATTATCATCAGTTTTTTAATTAAAATGTTATTTTCTGTTTTCTGCCGCAGTGTGTTTAGGTTTTGGCATCAACGCTACTTGGTTAGGTTTGAGAAAAGATTTTGGTCTGGGTTAAAATGGGCCTATTAGATGTGTGTGACCACGTGTGTTCAGGATATGGGTATAAGTAGAAGGAGAGGATGTAGGACATGTTCAAATCTTCCTAATGTTAATGGGACAGAGTGTGATGGCAGGTCTCTCCCTAATTAAACACCTTTGAAAGGTTAAAATATTTAGTTTTGCGAGGGTCAGAAAGATTAGGACAGAAGTGTGCAAAAGTCACAAGACAAAGTAAGAGGTTAGAAAAGTTCATGTCTCCCTTATGGTAGTATCCTATTGCAGGTAGCTTTCCTAATTGGACACTTCCTTGAGTTAAGTTTTGGTTTTTCCAGTGAGAGTCAGGATATTTTAGCCTTCTTATGACAGGTAGTTTCACTAATTAGGCCCAATAAATCTAAAGGTTAAAAACACTTCAGTGGAATTTATGACTTAAAGATTAGGACATGAAGAGGTGAAGGGCAGGCCAACACAGTGCAGGAATTTGTTGCACACAGTGTCCACACACATTTGGAGAATTAGCTTGAGAATCCCTAATCGCAGCGTTTCTCAGAGGCTTTGTTTGACCATTTTGGTCTTTTTTTAAAACCCATTCACTGCTGCAAAAGGCTAATTAATCTTTTCTGCAAAACTTGCTTCTTGATCTCTGACTTTTGAATCTGAACGGACAGAGAGAAACTGCAACTACCACATTTCAGCCAGCGTGTTTTCCGAGTTAAATGAACATCAAATCATCTTCCTAAGTGCATTCTTGGTATAGTTTAAGGAGCTTATTATAAATAAACTTTTGGATTTATAGCTTATGACCTGCCCTGCCAGTAGGTTGACTTCTTTAGAAGCTGGTTCATTGTTCAGCACGCTGTCCTACTGGGTCTCCTTCCCCTTTAGCACCAGGCTAATTAGGAGGAGGGAAGCCTGGCTTTGTTGATGCGGGTGGTACAGGGACTTATAGTATTAGGCAAAAAAGGACCAATACATGCCAGGGCAGCCGCTCTCATTCTCCTCTAACTAATATAATGAAGCCCTGTCAGGCTTCTGTCTGAGAAGTAAGGGGCAGCGAGGCTGTAAGAGAGTGACAGAGGTGGTTGAAACAGAGAGAATAAAAGAGATTTTGACAAAGGATGAAAGAAATATGCATTCTGAGAAATAAGGGTCACTAAAGGGTTCTTTCTGAAGGGCTGAGGTTCTACCCAGAACTAGCTGCTTCTGAAAAACCCTTTTTTTTTTTTTTAAAAAAAAGGGCTTGTCAAGGGTTCTTTGTATGACTATGGGTTCCATTAGGAACTCTTTTCATCCAAAGCCCTCTTCATCAAACGTTCTTTGTACCATGATATAAAATTGTTGTCTGTAGAACCCACTGAATGTGTTCTAGATAAAACCCTTGAAATATAAAAGGGTTCCCAGTAGAACCGCCTGAGTGTGTTCTTGATAAAACCCTTGGAATATAAAAGGTTCTCAGTAGAACCCACTGAATTTGTTCTAGATAAAATCTTTGAAATATAAAAAGGTTCTTGGCATGGCCCCCTGGCTAGGTTCTTGTGGAATGGTTCTAGATAGAACCCCCAGAGAGGGTTCTTGTTGAAATCTTTCCCAGATAATTCTAGATCTAAGGTAGAACTCACTGAAGACTCCTTTCCACCAATTTAGCTATGGTTCTCGATTTGGTTCCATTCAAAATTCTTAGAACCTTGGTGCTATCTAGTGAACCAACTTGCGTTTTCACTAGTTTTGTGGAACCATCGTAATCAAATGACCTGTAGAATATGACACGTCCACTTTGGTTCCCAAGGAAACAGCAACGCCTGATATTTTTTGGTTCCAGCAGGGGACCAACTTTTTGGGTCCTGAACCGATTTATTTTTTGCGCAAGTGCTCAAAATGGCTCAAAATTAGGTGCTTAAACCCCAACAGAGCTGGTTCCACGTTGGTCGAAAAGGTCTGCGTAAGGGTTAAAAGTGTAATATTTATAAAAGGTTCTCCAAGGAATAAAAAAGGGTTCTCCTATGGGGACAAGCCGAAGAACGATATCGTTAGTGGTTTTATTTCTAAGAGTGTGGGCACAGACAGATGGACAGGTAACTCTCGAGCACATTCACTGTCACGAGACATTCAAGAACCCTTAATATCCAGTTTTATACCGTACATCGATTTTTATTTTTCCCCAAATTGAGTCCATCTTTTCCCCACCACTTATCTCTAACTCTGGTCTTTGCCTGCCTTTTAGACTGTGAAATGGAGAGTGGTAATTTCCCCCGCTTCTCTCTGTATGTTAATGAAGCGCTAATCTGTTCCTGAGCGAGTGCCTTAATGAGGGCGACGTGCCCCTCGCTCAGCCGGCTAGCTCCCGTTAAGCTACCATTATGGAAATAGCTCGGTACCGCGCGTCGTCCTGGGACCGGACTGAAATGTATGCCTTATTTCCACTTTTAAAGCTTTCTTCTCCCTCCTTAACAAGGCTGGGTGTTCCTCTGAGGGAGCGAGCAGTAGATAAACAAACATGGTAATGACGAGCACGGGGAGAGGCTTCACACACTTTGAGGTCTGGTCGTTTTCAGATTCTGGATGTTGGTTGGGCTAAATAGGCCACATAGGACAGATTGTTGGAGATAGAGAGCACAGTGTGAGCCAAGTATTAAACCTCTGCTCTCTCTGATATACACCCAAGTCAGCTGCTTTATTATTAATCAACAGTGCTGTGTTTATATTGTGTTTCTCTCTCAGGTGCCCCTTTATGCATCTGCTGGAGGTACTGTAAATATATACACTGAGAAATCGAACAAAAAGAGATTATTGACATTATTCGCCACCAAACTGGTGCAGCGTTCTATTGATCATGTGACATCCTCCCATCCATGACGCCTGCTGCTGATGATAATACTTGGCTGTATTTAGAGAAACACCCTAACCAGATTAAAAGTAGGAACAGATGCTGCTCGGAGCTGAACACGTTTCAAAGACTTGTATCAAAGGACATTATGGCTTTATTCATTTTGCATGTATCTAGGCCAGCCCAGCCCCTGCCACTCCCACAGACCACATATGAAGGGTGGTGTGGTGGGTGACTATGAAATGGATTAACTCCTCTCGCTTCCTTCCCTCTTGAAATGAAATTGCTCATCTTTAGGCCCCTTTCTTTGCCCCCCCACCCCCCACTTCCTTGATTTGTTCTGCCGTCTTCTTGTTTCTTTTCCTGTCATCTTCCTCGCTCTGTCTTTGTCTGATTTTTCCCCCAGTATTTAATGCACTAAATTCAGATACTCCAGTTTGTCATTTTTGAGTCACTTTGTTGCGTAAATCTTGGAAAGGAGGTCAGGTGTGGACAGGCTCTTCTGCAGTTATCTTCCTTACACTCTTAGAAATACAAGTCCCAACTAGAACCATAAAGGGTTCTTCAGCTTGTCCCCATAGGAGAACCCCCATTTTGGTTCCTGGTAGAACCTTTTATAAACTATCCTTGAGAGTTATACCTAGAACCCAACATCAAGTGTTATATCTAGAACCATATGTTAAAGGTTTCACTGAGAGGATCTAAAGGAGAACCCCTCTGTGGTGTAATGGTTTCACCCTGAACCCTCGCTTGGGGTTCTATCAGAACCCTTCCACAAACTAAGGGTTCTACCATGAACCTTTTCTATTGAGAACATTTTTATATTCCAAGGGTTTTATCTAGAACAGACTATGGGGGTTCTGCTGGGAACCTTTTTATATTGCAAGGGTTTTCTTTAGAACACACTCAGAACCCTCTACAGGGAACGGTTTATATTCCAAGGGGCTTATCTAGAAACCACTCAGGGTACAAAGAACCCTTTTTGGATGAAAGAGTTCTTCAAGGATTTCACCAATCCTTGAAGAACTCTTTCTTCCAAAAAGGGTTCTTTGGATGAAAAGGGTTCTTAATGTAATCCATAGTATTAAAAAGAACCCTTGACAAACCCTTTCTTCAAACAATGGTTCTTTAGAAGCAAATGTTCTGTTTAGAACATCAGCCTCTAATGAAGAACCCTTTCGAACCCCTTATTTCTAAGAGTGTACTTTCACAGACACTACCTGATGCTGAAAGATGAGATTACACTCATGTTAAGCTGGCATTGAGCTGACTTTCTTATCTCGAGCAACTTCCCATCAATGCACAGCTTTTTGTGAATCCCTTAGTCATGAGCACTGCAGGAATAAAACAGCATGCGTGTTTAAAAAAACACTGATAGGAGCTTAAAATGTGCAGGTGTTTTTTTGGAAGAAACAAGTGAGAGCGAAGTTGAAGTGTGTGAAATACGAGCGGGAAGTTCGGATGAATGTGGGAGAGGTGTATCAAAAAAAAAAGTGCACTCTGCTGCTCACATTACACAAATTCACTACAGGGGCTGAAACCTCAGGATTCCTCTTAAGATGATGAAAAGATGTCTGAGCCTTGTCTCAGATGAGTCTTTAAGGGTGTGCTCGGATTTAAAGACTCTCTGGAGGCTTTTGTTACAAGTTTTCAAGTTCATACATCAATGAAATAGTCATGAACTGCGGCAGTTTGTCAGATTAAGATTGTCAAGCTTAGGTGGTTGGTGGACTGGTTTGATGTTGGCAAAGCTTAATGGCTTGCTCTGCTTCCTTCTTCCACCCCATATGGAGAGGTTTAATCAGAAATCCAAAAAGATTCCTGCATGGGTTTCCTTTTATTATGAGCAGCTATCAGTCATGCATCATGTGCTGGGCTTCAAAAGGTGAAGAAAGCATATTGACAAGAAAAATTCAAATGTGCTGCAATAGAAATTGCAGAACACATGTATTATATATAACAGCGGTTTGGGACATTTTTGATGTCAAACATCAATAAGTGTCTCTGAGTCCTCTAAAAGATGGAGAAAGTGCCCCAGATTCAGTTATTAAAAATTTACAAACTGTTTTGTACATGGCATGGTGTGTGTCAGTCTCTTTTTGCCGCCGTTGGCTCAGCTTTGGGCGATGCTGGCTGGATCTATAATAGAACCTGGCCGATACATGAAGTTGGATCTAAGACCAGTCATTAGCAGAGGAAATGACAGAGCAAAAAATCAACCAAACTAAACTGACATGGTGGTGTTTTGTTTTTTTTAAGGTAAAATACTAGGGCTGTATCTGACTCAGAATTTTGTCAGTCAGATCAGATTTGGCTGTTCAATACAAACATTTGGCAATTCGTTCTTTTTTTTTTCAGTTCAGTGTCACACTAAACTCCTAGATCGGCTTACATGAGTATGTTTTACCAGTAAGACTCATGTTTTAATGCCTTTCTTCATCATCTGTGATGAGAAAATATCAGATTTCCACACAGTCAGAAAAAGTCAATTTTCCTGCTCATAGTTCAGGCATAAAATTCCAGCGCACTGCCAAGCGTTCTGCCCTGCTGCCATCTGTTTCTGTCATGCTTCTTCACTTTCATCACAGTCAGTGTTGTGGTTTGTGGTAGAGACTTGCACCGGGTCAGGTACCAGCAGGTAATAACGTTGTGTAACCAGTAAAAAATACATTTATAGAAATTCACAGGTAGAGTACAGTCAAGGGGAAAAATTAACTAATTGCAGACGGGCAGCGGGAGGACAATTGTTTTGCTTCCCTGGAGAAATGAAAATGATTGTGCAGTATTTTTGACATTTAAATCTGCTATTATCAATTCTAATATGAGAGTTTTTTTCTTGTAAAAGCCTTTGGACAGATAACCTGACAGGCCAGATGGTTTGTTACACAGAACCATCTGTTTGGAAAAGGGCAGGTGCTTTAAAAACAAACACTTGGCAGGTTATTAGATTAACCAACACAGGCTGACTTCAACCAATCAGATCAACTCACAGAGCTGGAAGAAAAGTGAAAACATCTTTTCCATCAATCAAGCCAATTTTTTCAATGAAGAAGTACTCTTCAGTTCTGATATAGCTGATGTTATCACAATATCTACGCTAACCAGTTCAGGAGCTGCCATTATTTGTTTGAGATGAGGTGTTTCCATGGACCCTTCTCACTGTCGGCACACTTAAAACCACTGGCATAGCTGCCAGTAGTCCCTTTGTGAATGCTTATTGGCTTGCGCCATCTCTGGTGTGGACACAAACAGAACCTGGCAATATGGATTCTCACGTGATCTCGTGGTCTTGCGAATCCAGTTGCCTTGCAAGGTAAACAGACAGAACCTTTGACCTCACATCTTGTCAAATAATGACACGTCACTGTGTGATCTCAGAGTGATGTAGGCTAGCTGATAACTAAAATGGATGACACAAAGGCAAAAATAGCCAGTTTGTGGTCAACGCATCATTGAAGGCTGCGTCGGACTTTTGGGAGAAATTTGAGAATAATGTTGTCAGTGGCTTTGCAGCTAAAACATTAGCAAAAAGTATTAGATTTTGATAGCTGCAAGCTAGGCATGTTGTTGCTGAGAAAACACATCGAGAGCTGCAGGAGCACAGCTGCTGTACCAGTTGAGAATGCAATGATTTTGAGTAACTGTACAAATGTAATCACAGGTGCCAGACTTTTATTAACATTTTTGGGTGGATGCAGATTTGTCTTGCGATAACTGTTGGTAATGGATTGGGTCTGGTGCACAGCTTTGTAGGTGTGGGTTTGCAAAACTGGACCGTGCAGGACTCTGGTATGTGGTGATTCTTATTTTGTAAAGTTTACAGTCTGTCATGCTGTTGCATTGGTCTTAAGCTAAAAAAAACCAAGAGCAGAGATAAGTGTGCAAGCTAATATAGAGATATATATTTATGATTCCTCATTGAAATGTTATCCCGCTGCTTTTTTGTAAGCTTCTGTCTGTTTTGTCCTGTCATTGTAATGCACACTGACTGATAAAACAAACAAAGAAAGAAAAAAATGACTGCTCGACTTGAAGAATCTCAGTCGATGGAAGGGTCTCCAGCTGATGATGTGAATCTTCAACTATCAGATGGCAGCCCTATAAAATACTCATGATATAAAGCTTGAATGATTGATTTCTGTCATAATCATCAGGCACCAGGAATACTTATTGACATGAGCCAATAGCAATGCATCAAATCGATGAGAGAAGCACTTATTTCTCATATGTTGGTTTAGGCTTATAGACTGTGAGGCCATGGAGAAACCAACGACCGCAGCATATGGCAGATGACGCATTGCAGACGTGCCGACTAGAGGGCTGATCAGAACCAGGCTCTGTTTCTGTTCAGCACTGACCACAGTAGGGAGAGAGGAGCATAGAGGGGTTGAGGAGCTGTCATATTTCCCCTGGGAAGGGAGGGAAGGATTCCCATGTGGTTGAAAAATAATGTGGCTCTACCTCACCAGAGAGAAGTTCGAGGGAGTGAGGCGCAGAGAGGGAGGAGAAGAATTGGTCATGCATTTGTCATAGAAGTTCAGAAGTGTCACTGGCACCACAAAAAACCCTCCAGTGCCTTACAGTAATTCTATAAAATTTGGTTGTGTGCGTGCATGTGTGCATGCATGTTTTTGTGCTCCATGCTTGCATAGAAGTGTTTTTCATTAAAGTTGGGGCTGCTAAGCAGCAAGAGGCTAGCATGAGGGATGTGGCGGTGGTGCGGTAGTCCCAGTCATCGTAAGTTAGCTCACAGAGGCCACTGACGAGCACAGATGTTACCACGCTGCCTCTAAAGCACCAAAAACGCACGCACCCTGCAAGACGTAAACCAGATTTATCCCAAATTGTAGCTTGACACTCACCCTGACTAACAATATATTAAAAAGCCTAAGTGTGGAGGCAATGGGAATGTTTCTCTACTGACTTCAGTGGTTTGTTTAGGAAGCCTTTATATGGAAACCAGTGGAAACCCAGAGTCTCATCACTAGCTGACAAATGTCTCTTGCAGCTTGTATTTATCTTGGTGTCAGTTCCACATTGCACTTTTGTACCCGCAAGCAACAGCATTGACTCATTTAAGGAAAATGCTGAAAAGTCAGTTCTTTCCAATGAAGTCATTACTCAAAAAGACCCAATTATAATCTGCCATGATAAGATTTTTCGCAGAATGATGGCAGCCTTGTTGTTAAACAATATTTATTTTTGATATACGTCTTATACAATAGTGTTTTAACACCCCAACAATGTGAACTAATTAAAAAGATACCTGTTTGTTGAGTAATTTATCGTTTATCATAACATTGGGTTGTGAAGCGAGATTTAGCTGCAGTTCTCTTTTTGCTTCTCAGAAAGAAACGTGTTGAGGATGAATTACGCAGTCTCACAGACTGAGGGAAGAAGCTGCTCTTTATTCTGGTGGTACTGCAGCAGATACTTTTGTATCTCTTACCAGATAGCAGCAGGGTGAACAGGCTGTGGCTGGGGTGGGTCTTTTAGTATCTTAGTATCTTTAGTATCTTAGTATTGTCTTTGGGCTCTGCAGAGGCTCCTCCCCTCTGTGATATCACTGATGCACAGTAAATGGGTACCAATGATGCTGTTGATGACCTGTTGTAGAGTCTGCCTGCCCTGAGCTGTGCACTCCCAGGCTAGTTCCACTGATGTAGGCAAGGGTGTGTCTCTTTGCCTCCTTTTTCAGAAAATCAACAATCAGCCTTGATTTTGCTGACATTGAGCAGTAGCTTGTTTTCTGTGCACCACTCTGCAAGGCTGTTGATTTCTTCCTGATATGAAGTCTCATCGTTGTTTGAAGTCTGTCTGATGATGGTGGTGTCATCCACGAACTTCACAATAGAGTTCCCTCCTTGTCAGGGGCTGCAGTCCTGGATGTACAGCACTAATGGCCTCAGAAGTTAATTTTGTGGCATATTGCATCTGTAATTGGCTGAATTTTTCATCATCAGCATCTGTCCAGAATGAGTGATAGTTTTGTTAAATTGTTAATATTGTTAAAGTAAAGAATCCAAGGCAGGTATGTTGAAATTGTTATCCATTTCTGTTTTCACACACTTTCATTTTGCTTCCAGTAAAAACTTCAAAGGCCGGCTGCTGTCTTTAACCTTTCTTGGAAGTGTGTTTAGCTTGCTGCATAACTGTGCACCTACACACATAGTGAGGGCAGAAAGGACCATACTTGACAAAGGCTATGTGTTTCAAGACTACAGCAATGGTGTTAGCTGACAGAGGACTTGAAAGAGAGAAGAGGAAGACATGGAGACAATGAGAAACAAAGAACAAGACCTTGAGCAAAGAAAAGAGAAGAAGAAGCTTTTTCCTGCAACATGCAACACTTGAAAGTGCTGTGTGTGCACATATTAAAAGGGAATATAGCACATAACACTTTAAAAAACTGGATTAAAATAACTAATTGTAACTCATTTGCCTCTCTGGACAATTTATCCATTGTCTACATTCCTTTCAGCAGAGTCCTGAAAAAAACAGGCCATGTTGAAGAGAGAGTGAGAAAAAGAGTTTTTATTACTGCTATGCTTAATGAAAAAGCAGGACATCTTTTATTAAGAGAACAGTAAGCAGTCAAATGTTTATTTCTCTGAAGTCCCTGAGTGGTGGCCTCGGCCATTATTTATGAATTAACTGCTAAAATCGTCTCAAAAATCTCCTTATGACACTGCAGGGGTGCCATCAAAGTAGAACAGCTGAGCTTGCATCAAACAGCATTTTAACTTTGCAGGAGCTTGATTGCATGTTGATAATAGTAATATTTATACAGTAATGGTCCTGTTTGCAACTGATTCCAACTCAGGGCACTCCTCTGAGCTTCAGCTTAGCAAAAAGAGTGAGGCTGTGAGTTTCTCTTGGTACTAGGAAATTTTGTTTTTCTAATAGGTCAGTCATTTAGTTAGCCCCATTTACACTGAACAAAAAATCCACTAACATCTGTCTTCATTGGGAAAGGGTACAGTTCCTTCCCGGGTTAAATGACTCTGCAGTAGTGTTGGGTATTCATGGACTCCACTTTCAGTCAGCAGTGATGTAAACATAAGACTTGGGTGTTATGTTAATTTTCGCTCTTTTCCGGGGGAAGGAATGACTGTTGGTTACCTCCATTGGTAACTTCTACAACTCTTTTGCTTGCTTTGCTTGACTTGACTTGGTTTGACCAAATGTGTCAGCCCAGCACTTTCGCT
Source organism: Lutjanus campechanus (assembly GCA_027495735.1). Lineage (NCBI taxonomy): Eukaryota > Metazoa > Chordata > Actinopteri > Lutjaniformes > Lutjanidae > Lutjanus > Lutjanus campechanus. The sequence goes on from JAJHUR010000189.1 coordinate 22,395, forward strand.
GAAAGTGAACATGAAACAGTAAATTAAAGCAGATACCTGAAAGTACAAACAGCGACACAGGAGAGAAACTAAACTTAAAATCAAAGAGATTCAGTTAGAAGCCACAAAAGTACTGAGAGCTGAACACACAGAGACTTTTAAAACTCTTGCACACATACACATTAATTTGGGTATACTAACTAACAATATTAGTCAAGAAGTTAGTTAACCAGATAGTGACTCTGTTCATCCATGTGTTTCTCTCATTCTGGGCCACAAAGGGACAAAGAGTTAGCTCTGTAGGCCTTTGCTTCTCAGAAACAAGGCTCTCAGTGCAGTGTGTTTGTGTGTGTTTTCAGGCATGTCAGTAGTGTGCATGTATCTACATCCGTGCTTCAGTGTGTTTCTGTCATTCTAGTTCAGTGAGTAGCCCACTGGGTGCAGACAAACCCAGGCTTTGTGTCTATGTCCTGCTGCCATGCTGGGTACTGTACTGAATGGGCTCTGGGGAGCGAGGCGTGTGAAAATCCCACCCTTGCCCACCTAGAGACTGTCAGCTGTGTGTATGTGTGTGTGTACAAGAGAAAGAGTGTGTGAGTGTGTGTGTAGGGTGGGAAGTGGGGGGTGAAAGAGGACACTCCACACCGAAACAACCACCCTCTGTGTTGGACAGTACAGAGAGATTCTTTATTATTCTTTTATTTCATCAACTGGGGAACCTAATGACCTGACAAATGACCCCCCCAGCAGAGACCATTCTGCTTTTTCTCTCAGTCAGTCTGTCTGTCTCTTCCTCTTTGTCTGTGTGTCCCTCTCTGCCCCCTTGTATTAGGCCCTGTAATCTGTAAATACCTTCACAGCAAACTAATTTTCACACAACACAGCCTGAAATGTGCAGGTGTGACTAACGACAGTAATGATGGCTGCATTAAATTTAGGTTTCTGAGTTACAGGGTCCTTATGTTGTGCTTAGATGGAATGGAGGCTTCATTAATGTTATTAGCTACACCTGTGTTTCCTTCTATGACAAGTTGAAATGTCAAAATGAGGTCTGTTTTACATACATTACATTAGGGCTGTGTGACACGGTTCTCATTTTTTCAACAAAAACGTTTATTACACTCTTAGACACAGAAGTACAAAAATGCTCCTGAGACGCTTGCTGTCTAGACAGAGTGTTAAACAGACGGGGAAAAAAAACTGAAAAATGAAGTCTCTCTCCTCTCTAACTTTAGAACACTTGAAGTGATTAACTTAATTATAATATATAATATTTGTTATCATTCTTTTGTGTTTTTTATTTATTATTATTTCTAGGCTGAATGAAACCTGTTTAACATGTGCGCGTGCCACCACTAGTCAAAACATTAATTCATGTATTTCACATATTTATACCCACCGTACCTTTTAATGAGCTTGATGAAGTGCAGAGTAAGATTTACTTTATTAGTCTGAAAGGCCCTGCACACTCTCACTGGTGTTCTTAATTACTCTAGTTGATTAAACCTCTAGTCAGGTTGAAGTTGACAAAGCTAACAGGAGCATGGGGATCAAGCACAGATTGTGCATGACCCAGACAGTCTTGAGAAAAGGTGTAATCAGGCACAGTGAGAACGCCTGTGTGTTATTGGTGTATTATGGGTGTTGGGTATTTTCCATACCATTACCAATACCCTGGCTTTGATACAGGTTCCCAAATTATACATTTTTTTCATACTATATCTATTTTAACAAAAAGAAAATTACATTACACATTATGGTACAAATACTGACTTTTAAAAAAGAAGCCAGTCAAAGACCTGGTGGTGAAAAAAACAAAACAATGATTCTTTTGTCTGGGTGGAATGTAGTGTTTTTCCTACATGCCTCTACGACATGTAACATTATACAACCAATCAGCAGCTTTATTAAAACTTGGTACAACAAGATGATCAGATTTACACCTAGAGTATCCAACTTTGGTATTGAATGACAAGGCATCTTTCAGGTCGGTTGGTGCCATAAAAGTATCAAAGTTCAATTCCCAGCCCTAGTGCTGGGCCTTGCATGAAAGATTGCTTGATCGTATATTTTTATGAGATGAGTATTGGGTCACTAATGCAAACACTGACACCCCATTTATACTCGGTATTAAAATGTTACCCAGATTGTTATATGGATTGTGTTTACACCTACATAACATCCCAACAAAATGCAAGCCATATTACCTCCAGATGTGTTCAGGCAGATCTCATCACATCCTGATCACGTAGCATTTACACGTTGCATTAGCATGGATTTTTCCTCATCTGGACAACATATTCAGATACAGATCTCTGAAACTAGGAAGTAAATGTTGTGCCTTGATCAAGGAAACATTTTCAAAAGAATATGACTCTGAACAAAGACTTTTGCAAGGTACATGACCCAAGTTACTTTTGTAAGAATGAAATTGCTCAGATGCCAGTAATAGATAATTCTTTCCCTGTCAAGGGCGAGATAGCAGCTGAGCAGCATGCCTTGGTAAACAGTCGCTCACCCTGTACATGCAATAAAGTAACCATGTTTTTTATTGTAGTCTTGTGTGCCAGATGTCACAGCATGCAAACATCTCAGCTCTGTTAATAACAGCTCTGTCTTAAGTCAACATGCATCTCGGCCTATGTATGAAAGGTGAAAAATTAATTACTATAACAGACTGGGGAACCCAGCGATGATTCAGATTCCCAATCTGGAGGGGCTTTTTTTTCTGTCTGTGTCTCCCTGTCTTCCTGTCTCCTCCCAGTGATTAATACATGAATGGATCCCTCACAAATAGATCATCATCCTCAGTAATTGTCGCCCGTGTTCGTGCTGTACTGTGTCTTGCTGCGTAGCATGTGAAGATTCAAGGGGCGGATGTGGGAGCAGTACGCTCTGGTGGAACCATAGTCTTGTTCCCATTGTTCCCAACCACAACACAGGATGTGGCGGATTCTAATTGGGGAGGTGGACGGACCATTCACACACACAAACAAATAATGAACAAGCACACACACTCAAACTGCACAGGCAGGACACAGGTGACCTCAACCATGTGAGACAAAACCAACAGGCAAAGTAGCCGTCGTCCTATTTAGCCCACCACCGAGGATGTTATTTGTTTAGCCCGGTAGCTACCTCCTGCTGCTCATAAATGTCAAGCCTCATCGCTGTTGAAAGAGAGTTTGCTTTACAGTTTGACTGTGCAGGGTGTCCCAGCATGTTTAATGTCTTGAATAAAAGTGCTATGTGTTTATTTCGTGAGTTTGTTATGTCTTTCATTCACAAAACAGTTACAGTATTGTCTTCTGCCTTTGTAAAAGCACCTATTTAGCACAGCAGGTAGTGTTCCCATTTCAATGAGGTTAATTTAGTGTTCGCCAAAAGAGATTCTCTTGACTAGCTCAGCTATTAGTGAGATGCAGACGTGGCCAAAATACACATGTTCTGTGCTCCAGTAGAAGTACAAAAAAAAGACTCTGGTCAAAGTAGAAGTACTGATTCAACTTCTTTACTCAAGTAAAAGAGAAAAAATACAGGCTCTGAAATGTACTCAAAGTATAAAAGTAAAGAGTACCCCTCTGAAGGACATTTCTACCAGCTGTTTCTGTGCAAAGCTAACTGAACCTCACTTTTTCTCCATAGTTGAGTCTCCCTCTCTGCCTGTTTTGTCTTTTTACACCCTTAACGCCGTTTTTGTCTTCTTACATTTTTAACATTATTTCCATCTTTTTCATAATTTTTGTCATTAAATCTTTCACATAATTTTCATCTTGTTACTTCTTTTAGTCGTTTTAGTTTAATGTAGTTTCCATCTTATTACATCTTCTTGTTATGTCTTTTTACATTGTTTCCGTATTGCATTAAAATTAAATTAATAAGCCTGTTTTGATGTAAGGATTAGAACAGAGATTAGTACAGATATTTCTTAAAAAACGTAGGGAGTAATAGTAAAAAGTTGTCAGAAAAAGAAATACTCAAGTAATGTACACATACCAGAATAGCTTACTTAAGTACAGTAACAAGCTATTTGTACTTAGTTACTCCTGGTGAGATATATTCAAGTCCTCTCATCTCCTAACCCCCCTTTCCTCCTCTTGTCTCACCCCGTCTATGTCTGTTCCTCCATCCATGTCTCCTTCCGTCTGCTGTATCTGTTTGGGTGTGCTGTTTGTGTTTGTGGCCTTGCCTCTCGGAGCATGTAGACATATGCCCTGTTCCTCCTCTAATTGGTCCTCTGTATTCATGTGGGGATGCAGAGAGAGGCAGACAGACTGCAGGCAAAGCTGACTCTTAATAAATGTCAGTCCACCGCCTGGCTACGGATGGACAGCTCACTGATGGGCTGTTTATAACAAGGCGTCACTTAATGCAAGGGGAGACAGGAGCGGAGTCAAAGTTACAGAGATAAAGAACAGGAATACATCTGGAGATGGTGATGCATCTTGCCAATGAGAGATGGAGAGAAGATGAGAGAGGGACAGGGAGACAGAACTGCATCAACAGGAAGAAGGAGACAAAGATGCGTTGATTGTGGAACAGCATGATGTGTGTGTGACAGAAGGGACGTCACACAGGCAGCAATGAATATGTGTGTGTCAGAAGCTCAGCTAATGAGCCTAACTAGTACATTTAGAAGAGCACACTCAGTAGAGTGCAGATCTCCACCAGGTGTGTAAGTTATCCCCAGCGGAAACAAGATTACAAAGAGAAGCAGTTGTTAATCACTTGCGGCCCATAACGGCTGATTAAGTGAGTGAGGAGTCAGCAGTCAATGGTGGTATAAAACAGAACAATCAATAACATAGATTTTTCAAAATTGTTAATCACCGCAACCACGAGAGGTCTTTGAGCACACAGTCATAAACAGTAGGCAATTTGTTAATTCTTAACAGGGGTGATAGACCTGCTTTTCTTCATTCACCAGTGACTAGTGAACTGACTCATGAACTAATGATGATACTTGGTCGTGGACTTAGATCCTAACTCTCACAAACCTCAGTCAGCTAAAGGATCAACGAGTCAGGCAGGCTAGATTAACTTATTCCACTAACCCCTCTGCCCCTGCACTCTCTCTGCTACTCGGGGATAGAAAGCGGGGCTGGCAGGTTAACAAGGGGGATGTATTTTGGTCATTTTGGTAACAAAGGGGATGGAATCCCCCCCTCTAAGTACTTCCTGGTCATACATATTCACAAAAAATATTAAGCTGATCAGTCCAGTAGTGTGCAACATTAAATGCAGACAGATACACACAGGCACAACCAACCCAAACCAAATCAATGATGCGCTCCAGGCTTATGCCTCGCAGAGATAATAACCAGTCGTGCCTATCAGCCTGATATACAGTATTAACATCATTTGTGGGAATTAAGAGTGCATGAAAACTAATTAGCAAGTGAGCAAAGATTTTAAAAATAGTTATACTGTGGATAAACAATTGCTATATTAGCTAAAATAATGGATACACCAGTGAAACGATTAGCTAAAAGTGGCCTTATTAATAAACATCTTAAATAGCTAGAAGTAATGGATAGAACAGCTGTAATAGTTAAAAATGAATAGATAAACAGTTGCAATAGTTAGTGACAAATAATGGATATACAATTGAAACAATAAGCTAAAAGTGTACTCATTAATAAGCAGTTGAAATAATCAGTTAGATAATGGATAAACAGCTTAAATAAGTGAGAAGTATGCTTATTAATGAAGTTGAAATAACTAAGCCTAATGGATAAACAGTCGAAATAGAGAGTTAAAATGAATTAATGAACTGTTGAATTAACTAGTTGGCTAAATGTTGGCTCATAGATGAACAGTTGAAACAACTACAAGTGGTTGATAAATGGTTGAAACCCTCAGCTTCCAAGTAACATGAATATAAATGTGACCAAGACAACCTTAACACTGAAAATTTAAGTGTATGAAAAATATTTGTAATAATGTCTTTTCTATGACTATTAGTGTTGAAGAACATCCAGTTTATCATCCATGCATGGGAACGACTGTGTTAATGTGTGTGGACAATCAGGTGCAAATGTGTGCTTTTATGTGTGCATAGTCTTGAGTGTGTGTGTCATTTACCCATACGGTCGTGTGTGATTATTGTTGTGTTGATGGGTGAGTGTATCTTTGCATGCTTGAGTATATACGTGTCTATGACTCTACAGTATAAGTATGTGCAGCCGTTTCTGTGTGAGTGTGTGTGGGATAGTTAGAGGTGTGTGTGTGTGTGTGTGTCCCAGTGTGTTTTCAGGAATTCATCCTGTCAGGCCTGGAACCTCCGAGCTCCTGTCTCCGCACAAAACAAAGCAAAAGCCCAGTTTGTTTATTGTTTTGCCTGCCTTGTTTTTCTTTTGATTGTTGTCAAAGTTCCCACTGTCTCCCCATGGGTAGCAGCATACACTCCACTCTTCTATGCTATTATTTACTCCCTGCGGTTTTCAGAGTTTAGATTGAATGAGAGCGTTATCAAAAGGCCTGTTGAAAAAGGAAGAAAAAGTGAAGACAGAGAAGATATTCAGACTGATGGAATGTTCTAGGTCTTTTCATTCTCAAGTGTTTTCTCCAAATCATAGAAAGACTGAGTGACATGTTGGCCCCTTTATATGTTTTTGGGAGGCCTCTTACTGTATAGGAAGAGTTTTTCATTATGTCTCTTGTATGTCATAAGTTTTCTCTTCTCTTCTCTTCTCTTCTCTTCTCTTCTCTTCTCTTCTCTTCTCTTCTCTTCTCTTCTCTTCTCTTCTCTTCCCATATTTGGGAGAATAGGACTGTCTCTAGCTCATTTCTGTTATAAATACCAGAGGTGATTGACAGTTTCTAGTGTTTGGGTTTGACAGCTCGTATTTGTTGTAGTCGACCGGCTTTTAGTGAATGGCTGACGTTTTGAGGTTCCATGTCTGTCACCGTGCGATGGCTACAGGGCACTGTTGTGGATGTGGATACCAGTCCACAGTGCCCCCCTTTCAGCGTCAATGCAGAGTGCATGTGTGGCTCCTAAAGGCTGTTTTTGCATCTCAGGGCTCACAGGGTCATGGGAAGATTAAACATGATTGTTTTTTGAACTTTTGATTAATTTTCTTGTTGTTGACTGGCACATTAGAGTTGTGTGTAAAGCTACTGGCGCCAGCGTTTGCCGAATAATTCCAAGAAACTGACACATGAGAGGAGCTGAATATTGTGGATTGAAGTTAATTAAAAGGAAAAAAACAAAGAAAAAAACCCCATAGCTGTTGTAAACTCAACTTCAAGGCCCATGGCAGAGATGGGCACTAAAATTTATAAGCACTGGCTCCACAGGCCACCAAGCCCCTAAATTTGGTGGAAAAAGTACGATTTTGGTAGGGCTGGGACAGAACAATCATCACTCATACTTGGATGCAGATTCAATATGTATTGTGATTCTATATTACTATTTATTGCAATTTTTTTTTAACTCTAGACCATGTGAAAATGTTACACTTACAGAGACTGTACATCATGCCTGATATTTTCCAAAAACAATTAACGTCACGTCAGTCTTCCTGATTTTGATACCAGCTGTATCATTGCTATACTACAAATAAAACAAGTAAATAAAATACTTTTTGGGTTAAAGTGCTACATTTAATTGTACCTGCTCATCAAGCTAGTGACATAAGAGAATGATAAACAAAATAAGATGTCAGGCTAAATGAATATAAGTTTGAGCTTTGACCCTGTGAGGCTGCTGCAGCTGGTTAGTGCCTGACTTGAAGCAGAGAAACAGATTTGAGTTAGCAAAGTGAAGTCAGCAGCTCTTTCCACATATCAGAGGAAATATATGCCTGAAGGTATGAGCACACGTCGTTTTATGTTAAGCATGTGAAGTAAAATGATTCTGTTTGTTGTGATAATATTACTGCGACTGCATTGCTAATTACCATTAGTGCATCAACAAGAATGTCCATGTGTTATTATATGTTAGCATCAAGCTAATGAAATTGGGGGACAACCCTGACACATAAGAGAATTGATTCTTTTCTCCCATTTTGGAGGCACAGATGTATATTTATGTGTAATCAATTAGAGCTGCAACTAACAATTATTTTCATTGTTTCAATTGAATTGAGTTGATTATTTTCTTGATTAATCGAATAATACTTGTTTGTTTTAAAATGTCAGAAAATAGTGAAAAATTCCAGCTCCTGAATTTTTGCTGCCATGTTTTTTTTTTCTTTTGTGTTTTTGGTTGTTTTCTAAGAATAGTGTTAGCAGTATCGGTAGGTAACTGGTGACGAGTACTGTTCGCTGAAAGGCGGAAAGGAATCTGTAAGTTTGTGTCACTCCAATATAAACCTACATGGAATATTTGTGCATGCCCAAACAGCCATACTGTGCTGTAGGTGATGTGACTGGTTGATCAGCTACTCTACACTTGAGTGAAGTAGCATAATGTTATACACCTAAAACACTAATAAACACCAGATTTTAAGGGTTATGTTAATTGTATGTGGGAAAGCCTCCATTCGATCCTCAGTGCCATGCCATGTTACCAGTCTATATACTGTATGTGAGAGTGTGGGAGTGTGTGTGTGTGTGTGTGTGTGTGTGTGGGGGGGGGGCTTTCACTTTTTATTGTTGTATGTTTTGTCATTCCTTTTTTCTTTCTGTTTTTATTATTATTATTATTATTATTTATTTATTTATTTTATTTTATTTTTTTTGTGAAGCACTTTGGGCTGCATTTTAATGTGTATGAAAAGTGCTATATAAATAAAGTTTGATTGATTGATGTACAAGTCTCCTTATGGCCTGGAGCTTCTACAGACAACAAAGGGCAACTTTTCTGGACTTGCTACTGCTCTCTACACCCACACATACAGTTAAATGCTCCTTTGGTGTATTTAACTGTATGTGTGGGTCTATCCCATTGAGATTCAAAATCTCATTTACAAGAGAGACCTGACCAAGGTATCAACCAATCACAACATATTAAAATGCAATATTTGTGCTGTTGCTTCAGTAACTATGAAAGTAACAGTTCTTGAGAAGAACTGCAAAAGTTTAATGTCAGATACTTCTAAGAAGTCTCATTATTCCTATTACTGACCACTTACGTGCAAATTAAAAACGGTTTACACTAAACTCAGTCCAAATACTAACAGTCTGTACTGCATATATACACACTCATAATAGCCTGTCAGCTAACTAGCGTAAGGACTTCCCAGCGGCATTCCTGGGTTTGAGAAATGCTTCTTCTAATAGATCATGTCATTTTGAACGTTTTGGGGTCAATAGTCACCATACAGTAATTGTCTTATTATGCCATCCTCTTCTTGTTTGTAAAACATAGTTAGAGAACATATTAAATGTTTGATATATTACATTTAGTTTGATTAGTGCTCTATAATGAGTAGAAAGCTATTAATTAAAGTCAGCATAACACACAGGCCAATTTGGTACCGGTTATTCTCCTCAGCTGAACCTTTGACCTGTCTTCAATTCCCCATCTGCGCTCCTCCTCCTCCTCCACAGTGAATCAGGTGGCTACAGACCAGGCAAATCTCAACAGTGTTGATGAGGTACAGACAGATGGCCAGAAACACTTGCAACATAAAAGCGGAGGCAGCACACCTGTAGCACTGAAGCAAACAACAAAAAATCTTTATTGAGACATTAAAAGACTGTGTTTTGACAGTGCAGCTGCCTTTGTCAGAGTATCTGTTTTTAGTGACAGACAGCTATGCAGCTGAACAAATGCACACACACAGCACAATGCATCCTCAAGCACACCAAAAACACTGTTGTGTTTGAGAAGAATGTGCTCACAAACGTGCTTCATGTCTCAATAAGTTGCGCTTTTTACATCAGAGCTGCAGTAGAGATTTTCACATTTTCACCTGAAACCTAGGACCTGAGATGCGACCAAGAACCTGTATGGGTTTAGATACAGTCAGTCACGCCCAGATGAGGTCCTTTTCTATTAACAATGATCCCAGGTCAGTTTAACATTATGTCTGATACCCTAGTGGTAGGCTCAGGTGGTATCTATTTTTTCATACCTTGATACCCCTCCTGACTACCAGGGTATACAGTATTATGGCAGTATTCATGTAAAACTTGACTGTACTCCACTGTACTGTAGTATAGTGCTCCTTTACCGTAGGCGGAGCTGATCATCATATCGACACTATTCCCACAACTGGGAAACAACACACACTCAGGAGCTCCACTTGTGTCTTGAGAAGCTGCAGCTTTTGTTCACTAACAAACTCAAACCTAAACTGTACATTTACTGCCGGACTGACAAACTCACTGCTCACCTTTTCCTCCTTTCAGCGCACATTCAACATCACTCTCTGCCACCACAGACAGTAATTAGTCTGCCACTTGCTCTCAGCCTCGCTGAAGTTATACACTTGCTATGGTACACAACTCTGATCAGTCAGTTATCTGCAGTGTTTACTGGCTTATCTTTATCATCTGGACTAAATCAAAAATACTCCCGAGGCAGAAGCATTTTTCTTTTTTACTAGTCAGTGCTGTAACTTTATCTCCCAGGCGCCATCTCAGCTCACCTGTGCCACCCCGTAGAGAGACTGACCTCTTGTGGCACGTCGCTGCACACTACAATACATCATCTCCATGTTAGTTCATTAGAAAGAGGAGCATCTGTATTATTACAGTATTGAAAATCATACCGTCAAGATTTCTTAATGCCATAATACCACCCAAGCCATCGAGTGGATCCGAGAAGCTCTTGAACGTATTCTGCATTGATCTGGGTCTCATCTTTCAAATAATAGGCAGGTCCGGTTTGCTTCCATGTAGCACATTTCTGTTTTTTTGGGGGGGGGGTGGTTGAGCTAGAATTGTTGGACCCATGAAGACCTGTAAGCTACAAATTGAACTTGCAAATAAAAACCAAGCAAAGCTGAGTTATGAAAAGAATTGTCGTCTCACTTGATTTTAAAAAAAAAAATGCCAGTGGTGATGAGCTTCCAATTTATTCCGTGTAATTACCTGTTTGTGGAAAATATTACCCAGTTTTTTCATGCCACAGTTTTATTTTTTGCTGTCATCTGCATCCATGCCCCGTGACAGACAACCGTCCTCACGTCCTCAAAAAATAACCCCCGCTGATCATCCTTCAGCAAGATGGCAGAATGCAGCTCAGACAGCCAGGGAAGCCTGTGAATGTACTGTCAGCTGGCACAAAGACAGAAAGGGGTGCAGGCAGACAGGTTGGCAGACATGCGAGCATTGTAAGCTAACTGACAAACAGTAATGACACATAGACTGTGGTTGCTGTTTGCTGACCGACAGACAGATAGACTGAGAAGCATGCAGACAAGTTGATAGAACAGATAGACCAGCAGTCACTCAGTCATAAGGTTTTTGTAAAGATACGTGTACCCATGGCAACATGAGAGTGTAACAGCAAGGACCGTTGGTTTTTTTTCTCCCATTAATAATGTTCAGGATGTGCAGGAAAGCGGCAAGGAAAGGAAAGGGAAGGGTGTATTTGGTGTGTGTGTTTTGAGAAGAGGATAAAGGGTTGCCAAAATCTGACAGCTCAGCCTCCTGTGCACGTCGTCTCTCTCCCTGTCGCTTTGTCTTTCACTGTCAAGATGTCTCTTCGTCAGGCCAAAGTCAATGACCAGGCAGCGGCCAGAGAGCTCCAATTGGACAAACTGTCAGAGAGCTCATAGTCACAGAAGACATATAATGCAGCAAAGTCACAGAGGACCTATAATATACCATATCCTCTCTCTGCAGAGCACTTGAGCTGGCAAAATTACAGTAACCCTTTCTTCTGATGCTGATTTAATGCTGTGCTGGTGTCATTGAAAGAAGCAGAAAAGCATTTTAGTCGAGCAGGGATGAACTGCACCACATTTTATGCATTCTTGGAAGAAGTGCTAATTGTGGTTGCATAAACATAATTTTGATTTAAAATCCTCTGAACCGCCAAAATCAGTGGACTCAGTGCATGTGTGGAAACATTTATGCCATTTGTGATGCCAAGTGGGATATATCATGGCCTGAAAAAACAAACACGCTTTACACTTCGTGTAATTACCAACAGGACATGGATCTGTTTTTGTTTTTATTTCTCAGTATTCATGTTTTTTTCTGCTAATTAAAACCTGGTGTGAATGCGACATCAATGCTGGATGAAATGACAAGCACTTGGTTAAAAGAGCTCCACATGGGTACCGAGGTGGCACGGAGAAACGACACTCGTCCACCACTGAAGGGAAATGGTTTCATTTCCCACCTGTGATGTTTCTGGCATGGCTGAGTGCTCCAACAGAAACAATTGACAGTGTTTACAGGGTAGAGAGTAAATGACAGTAATCACATTCTTGTCACTGCACCAGTTTTCCACTACACGGTATGGATTGAGTTGATTCTAAAGTAATTGTGGTCTTTTTTTAATGGACATTGTTTATAACAGTTTCCTAGGGGAGAAATAGAGACAGGATTGTGTATAATACGTGTGCAAAGGGAGTGTGAGTGGTAAACTGAGAGTAACAGTGCTGATAGTGGAGCAGAGCAGCAGGAGCACCAGTCTGGCAGTAAATGTACAGTACACATAAGTTAATAAACGCTGCAGCCTCTCAAGACCAAGAAAGGTTTTTGTCAGTTAAATTAAGCCGAGTAGGACAGGCTAACAATAATGTTACCTTTGTGTAGGGCTGCACAATTAATCACAAAATTATCAACTCTTCTTTTGATTGGCTAGTAACTGCTGCATCCTTTGGTAATTTTTGCATGGTTTTGAGTTTGAATTTAAGGTGTGCCTTGAGATTTTGTCTTGCTCTTTGATGTGCTTTGGGCACAAAAAGTTTGGATTACCACTAAAAAACAACATTGTCAACCCAAAGGTGGTGCTAGGGGAAAAAGGATTAGGCCTTGTTCAGACTCACACACTGCATATGAATATGAAAGCTCTGCACTGAAATATGCTGCATCTTCATTCATTACAATAGTAAACTACTACATGGGCACAACAGGGATCCTAACACAGAGGGCTTAAGCAAATAAAAGGGTTCTGACAAAAAAATTTTAGCTTTTCCAGCAACACAATAAATATCTTAAAGCAGTGTTTTGGCCAGTCAAGTGCAAGAGCACATGCCTGGAAGATTATTTTGTAAAATATTCTTAGATCATCATCACTACTTGACTGAGTTGTAAAATGATGTGTCATAGTATTATAAATCCTTGTCCAGTTTTTTGGTGTCTGATCAGCCTCCAACAGGTCCTCAAGGAACCTGTTTTTATCTCCTGACTGCAACCTGTAGCAACACACCCACACTAACGCAGCATTTGCTTAATGCAGGGCTCTTAACAGTCTGAACACCTGCGCCCTCCTGGAGAAGCAGCCTCCTCAGACTAACAGAGAGAGTTAGCAACTAGTAAAAATTCATGCGCTCCATTCCTGTATGTAAACAAACTTATTTATGTCTCAGAACAGAAAATACATTGTGTTTTACAAGAAGATGAGAAGACAAAAGAGGGAAATAAAAGAAACGGTAAACACAAGATATAAAAACAAGCAAAATGTTTATACAAGTGTACAGCCCATAAAATAGAAGGTACAGAATCAGTAGAGAGCCAAATAAAATGTTCTTTAATAATGATAAAAGAAAAGGAATATAAATGAATCATGTTATTATGTCCTGTATTGTGTAGCAGAGTCTTCAAATATAATGAGTCATGAGACTGCTGTCAGGGTATACAACAGGCGGTTTTTGAATTCTTAATGCTGATCTACCCAATATTGTCAGAAACTTCTCTACTTTTCTTCAAGACACACACACTCACAGACACAAATCAAGTGCACATGTCATTTCACTACACTGCAAAAGATTGATTGGCACTTGTTGTCGACACTTAGCCTGATTTGCTTCACTTCATGTCTGTCTCACACGGACTTTGCCATGCATATTTTAAGATTACTTCACCCAGCAGACAGTTTCACACTGACACTAAAAAGTGCTGTCCCATTTCTCTTTTTCTCTCTGTGCGAATTTATAGGCAGCTTTGTTGTTAGATTAGGTTTTCTGGATACAAGACAAATTCTTTCTGTCAGTGAAATCTTTATAGTTTGATGCTTCAGATGCTTTTGGTTGTTTGTTACAGTGCAAGCTCTGGTGGGTTAGCCCAAATTTTCATTATTTTACTTAAGTTCTCACTTTCTCCTCTTCTCTGGCTCTCGCTTTGCTGCTCATTTTTCTCATATTTATTTCTCCCCTCCCCTCTTTGTTTTTTGTCAATCTCTCCTCCTTGTCATCCTTTACTCCCTCTCCCTTTCTGAATCCCCACCGTCTTTCTTTGCTTTTATCAGTGAGAGGTAAGAAATTCAGTTTCTGAGGAGCACTCAGCAAAAAAAAAAAAAATTCACTGCTTTGACAAGTGTTTCAAATCCACGCTATTCTTTATCGCACTGAGGCAAATAATTGATGAAGAGTGCTTTTTTGCTTCCACCCTACCCCATTCACACAGACTCGTTGTGGTATGAGAATACCGCTGCCTGATGCAGTACACCACAGTCTTATATAAACTGACATTACTGACACCAGTAACCACTTGATGAGATAAAAGCACCGCCTGTTGAATGTGTCATTCTTTTATCAATTGGAATACATTGATTGGTTCACTCAAGAACACAAAAAAGCCTTAAGCCTTAAAGTTAAGATTGGTCTCCTCTTGACATGACTGCCGCAGTTACAGGTTTTTCACTCAGATGACACCAGATGAGTTGCTCTCTGAGCTTTAGGCAGAATATACTTTTTTTCTGTTTGGCACTTGCATTATTTATATAAGGGACATTCTAGTTTAATTATGCTGCAGCTTGGAAGTTGTTTTTGTTCATTGCTGTAGCTTCTGAGATCTGAAAACATGCTAACGTCAATACTGCAAAGTCCAATGAGGCAAAACCATAGACAGAGTATGAAGTGGATGGCGCTTCTGAAAAGTGAAGCAAATGCAGGCGTGCCTTAAACCCGAATTATTTTTAATGGCCAGCAGGCCACAACAAGAAGTCAGATTGTATTGAGTCTACTTGTGCTTAAGTTATGACCTCAGTAAACAGTTTCCTAATGAATTTATGATCTAGTTTTGAGTCTTCGTCTTTACATCATAATGTTCATTTTGTACTTTATGATCCTATTTAAAGTGAAATAGACGATAAAGTGGGGTGTGCTTTAGGTTGGGGCTACTGTGTGACTGGCAGGTCATTCTCAGTGAGTCCATCCGGTGCAACATACAGGGCTCACGAAACTCAGATCAGACTGTTCGTTAGAGCTGTGTGATTGGATGAAGATATCACCTGCTGGCTGTTGTTTTTTGGCTGATTTTGGGGGAAATATTTATCATATTATTTTACTAATGTAATGGTCGGCAGAGTGACGGGGGGAGGCAGGCAATCAGCGGTTGATGGGCTGACGGTGGCCGGTTGCCCTATCCTACTGTTCAGTTAGTCAGTATTGATCAAATAAGGGTCAATATTCTGCCTATTTCTCACTTAAAATGTTTTTAGAAACATAATATAGTGACTGTTTCACTGTAATACAGGCAAGACCGCAAGCAGGCAGCTGGTTCATATCTTGAAGGGAACCCAAGAAACTCTTGGGAGATTTATACGC
>JAJHUR010000190.1:0-19126 GCA_027495735.1 Lutjanus campechanus
TTTTTTTTTCTAATTTATACCACTCTCAGCCATTCTCCGAATTGTTTTTCAACTAAAAGGAAAACTACTGCTTTAATTTCTGTAAGTGTAAATTATACAAACCAGACAGGTTCGCTGTCTCTTCCTCCCCTCCCTCAGCCCAGTTTCAACCTCCTCTATGTGCACAACCTCCCTGTCAACTGTGACAAGAACCTGCGGAATGCTGTGAAGCTCAGGCTACGCCGCCTGTCAGACAACTGTGGCGGCAAGGTGCTGGGCATGTCCCAGGGCACAGCAGTCCTCCGTTTTGGCAGCCCTGAGGCAGCTTCTCGTGCCCGCAAGAGAATGGAAAATGAGGATGTGTTTGGCCACCGAATCAGCCTCTCCTTCTCCCCGCGGCCCAGAGATGATGCAAGTCCTGAGCCTGAGCTTCAGTCTCGGCCTCATCACTTGCCTCAGCCTCAGACTCTGCCCCAGACCTATCAAAACCAGGATTCAGTGTTTGCCCCTCCCCCATCCATATCCTCCTTCTCTTTTCTGCCCCTGGAGAAGCCCAGGTCACCCAGGAGGCCACGGCGAACAACCCGCCCATGCCACACAGCAGGCCCAGTGCCTGAGAGGCCCTACAGCCCCAGGAGGGGGTGCAGTGGGCCTCCCGGTGGTGCTCCAGCCAAGCCCCATCAGGTCAGCAGACTCATCAGTGCCTGCTTCCCCTTAACCTCCATTGCCCTCTGTCCTTGTCTGGGCTGCTGTGTAAATCAGTAGCTTCTCTCCCCTCCTGAGTGTCCTTCTAATTGCTGCTTTGACTAACGGCTTGTAGCTGCTCGCTAAGCTTCATTTGTCTGTCTGTGCTAACATGTAGCATGTGTTAATTGTGGTTAGTGCTTCATGTATCCCCTATTGTCCTGCATGTTGATTGGTCATTCATCATATTAATGCATGAATAAGCCCCTAGCTTTTGTGCTTTTTGTCTGGCTGTGTTTTGTCCAGTATATCGGTGCTGATAAATGGTGTCCCTCTTTTGTCCAAAGTCTGATCCCGTCCTCTTTATTGTGTGGCTGAATTTGGCCCATGCAGTTTTCCACCGTGATAAAACTGACCTGCGGTGGCTGAAATGACTGACTTGGCTTTTGCTTCTTGATTGTAACCAAACAGAACGGTGTGGAAGACTGGAAGAATACCCATAAATGGATTATCTTTAGATGGGGTAAAATTAGGGATGGGCATTTAAAGCTTTCTCTGCAGCTGGACAATAAACAATTTGAAGTTTATCCAATATTAGCCTCAAGTGCAGTACTTGTCAGTTACAACTGACTGTCACAATCTCTCAGTTGTAAAGTTGCCACTGACTGTCATAATGGCAGCTCTGCTGTCTGTTTCAGATTGGCCTTGAGCTTCTCAGCTTTTTCATATTGTTGTAGCTCACGTTGTGTATATAACACAGTACATTCAAGTTCAACGAATTCTGTTAGCATTTCACAAATCAATGTCTTCCACTGGACATAAAATAAATTTGAATATTAAGCTGGAGTTGGCTACTCTCTGTGCTTTGTAGTCAGCTAGTTTAAATGCTCATCCCTAGTTTAGACGTCATCAGTTTATGCCTGTGCATGACTTTTTTCCATTGAGCTTGACACACGCATGCACACAAACGCATCAACGGTATCCATTCAGTCAACATGTACAGTATTAACATCTGCTGCCTCTGTCTGATCCAGGAACTGGGTAGTTTGGAGGGCAAGCCCAGAATGGGCTTCCACCAGCTGGAGAAAGGACGTGCTGCTTCCTCCTCCCCCCAGAGTAATGGTGAGACAGGAGTCCCTGAGCAGCTGTCAAAGCCTGGACTCACAGGAGAATCTATATACAAGAGGAGGTATTCATGGGGAAAGGGGACATTAGAAGAATGTAATTTGGTAACAAGATTAAAACTCTTTTCATTATTGGCTCCACATCCTTTATTTTTATTTATTTATTTATTTTTTGTAAGGTGTGCAAGTGCTCTCTGTAACCTAAAATACCTGCCAGTGTGGGGCAGTATATCTCCTGTTGTCTGTTACTTTCTAGCCAATCAAATGCCAACTTATTTTTGTTGGATACAGTTATATCTTTTCCTAAAATAAATCTTTACCAGTAAGAAAATAATCAAGCAGCATGACCATACTGCCCAGCAACAGTGCTGCAAAGGACAAGAAAGCATTAAGAAGCCCTGCACAGCAAAGGATGTTGCCCTTACACATATATACCTCTCTTTTTTTATCTTTCCATGTAGAAGAGAGGGCTCCAATCCTCGCAGTGTGACAGAATCCCCTGTTGACCAAGGAGACAGGAGCCCCGCTGAGTTCCAGATTAGCACGCCCTCAGCTTTCAGCAAGTTGAACCTGCACAGGAGCTTCAGTCCCCTCGTCCTATCCCAGGGCTCCTGGTCATCCAGGTAACTTTAAATCAGTCCTATTTGATTAAGCTGGCCTCAAGCATAAATTCTTCTGGAGATGGCATACTGCTAATGTTATATAAACATTCATCAGACCCTCATTATGTTAGATATGGGCTGATTGTTTTTCTATCAGTATGGGTGTATTCATAAATTCAGTCTGAAATGGTCATAGCATCATCATTTGTTAATTTCTTTTTGTAAAAAAACAAAAACAAAGAACCATTAAGAGTACAGTTAAAGTACCAGAGTGATAAGCAGTATTGCTAAGAGTTGTACCATTAAACTCATGATACCCATGCCTAGATGTAAGGTTTGCCATTATTTTAAATTTGCCTTCTCCTTGTCTAACAAAAGGAGTGGGTCCCCCTGCCTGTCCAGCCGGTCCTCGCCTCTCCTGGCTGCCCCTCGTAGCCCGTGTCCTGAAGGTCCCCCTGAGCCTTTCTCAGATGGTGCAGAGGTCCAGGTGGCCAATCTGGACTACAGAATGTCCCGCAAAGATCTGCAGCAGACACTTCATAACACCTTCTCCCGATACGGTCGGGTAAGACCTGCTTCAGTGACGTTATTGTACTCGGCAATATACATGCAATGCATATTTGGTTTGAAAAAGATTGTTTGCAGACTTTCTGGTTGAAATGAGAATCACTCCCATTTCAAAACATCTCTTTGTGGTGTGACTTGTTTTGTCTAGGTGAAAGCTGTGGATCTTAGCCCCCACACTGACTATCAGCTGAAGGCCACAGTCCAGATGTTGTTCCTGCAGCAGGCCATAAGTGCCGTCAGCGGCCTGCACCGTTATAAGATCGGAGGCAAGCGCATTCAAGTGTCCCTCATTACCGGTGGCAGCAACAAATGCCTCACCATGCTCAGGTACCGTCAAGCATTGTTGAGTTGAGTGGTCATGGAACTTCGAGATGTGAGATGCAAATATATGTACTGTATACGTTTTCAACTTTGGTTTGGATTGTGGTGATAATTATTAGTTTTTTCATTCTACAGCACTGAGATCATCAGCATTCTTCAGGACGCTCCTGCCAATTGCCTTCCCCTGTTCAAGTTCACCGAAATCTATGAGAAAAAGTAAGTTGCTTTGTCTCAACTCAGGGCTTTAAAACATGAGCAACTTCACTTATCAAATTTGTACTTGGATTGTAGGAATTCCAAAAAAAGATGCATTTCTGAGTAGTCTGTGCTGCCTAACTATCTGCTCCTCTTTTTCTTCCTCTGCAGATATTCCCGTAAGCTCGTGGTGGGAGATCTGTACAAACTACCAGAGGTGGTGGCGGTGCGGGAGCAGGGAGGCTCAAGGCTTGTGTGTCTTCTGCCCAGCAGCCTAATCCGTCAGAGTCCACTGGGATCTTCCCAGTCCCAGGAAGGCTCCTCCTCTGCTAGTGGCAGCCCTGTGGTGTTTGAGGAGCTGGAGTACCATGAACCTGTCTGCAGACAACACTACACACAGCAGGACTTCAGGTTGTGTATATGAAATATTCTGATTAAATGTGTTTTTCACAACCACCATGTAATAAAACACAATGAATTGTATGCTCCTTTTGGTCAAACTTATGTCAAACAAAATTATGTATTAAAATCCCACTTAAGTAGTTGGCCCTGTATTTTTGGCCACTTTGTGGCTCCTCTCGAGCATCCTGACCTGTCATGCTTGCTTTCACACTTGCCCTGAACAACTGAACCATCAGCCTTAATTCTCACAAACGCTGTTCTCTGAGCTGTGCGTTTTCAGCTGTCTGTCACCTCTGTTTCCATCTCTGAGTCTGTGTTTTATGTGTTTCCTCTTTTTTTTTAGTGAGGCTGACTTTGACCCCGACTCCTATAAAATACCTTTTGTTGTGATGTCTCTGAGCACTTTAGCCTCTGAGGTCCACAGTCTGTTGCAGTCACATGAGGGAACTCTTCCTTTACTCAGGTGATAACCGGCTCTTTAATTCATGTTTAAATTTTTATCTAACAGGATTTTTTCACACATTATAATTAATATAATTAATGAATTCAGTTTTCCAGACTGCTATGCAGCAAAATTCAGTCCTCTACAGCTGGGCAATGAGACACTGGAGGGTGGTGTTCCTCTGGAACACCTCATTACCTGTGTTCCCAGTATCACCATAGTCACAGCTCAGAATGGCTTCAAAGTCATAAAGTGGATCCACAACAAACCACCAGCACCAAACTCTGGTAGGAACATTTAAAATCTCAGAATTTTGTTTGAGGTTGTTTTCTACCTATTGCCTATACCTACTGCAGACATTTAAAAATGATTACTTTTCATGCAGAGCCGTGGATTCAGCGTTGCAAGAGTCCGGTTGGCAACCCGCAGCTCATCCAGTTCAGCCGAGAGATTATTGACCTGTTGAAGAGTCAGCCGTCTTGCATCATGCCCATGAACAAGTTCATACCCTCCTACCACCATCACTTTGCCAAGCAGTGCCGTGTCTCTGACTACGGCTACTCCAAGCTGCTGGAGCTTCTGGAGGCTGTGCCACATGTCCTGCAGGTATTGACAATAATGAGGGTCGCACATATTTTTGATTGCTTTACCAATCCTAATTATACTTTTGCTTGTTTATATTCTCCCAATGTGTTTTTTTTTAAAACTCTTTCTTTCTGAACCTATAGATTTTGGGTATGGGTACCAAGCGTTTACTGACCCTGACCCATCGTGCTCAAGTGAAGCGCTTCACCCAAGACCTGCTCAAACTGCTTAAATTTCAAGCCAGCAAACAAGTGGCAATCAAGGACTTCATGCAGGCATACCATTGGTCAGTCAGCATTATTCAGAACTGTAGATGATTCAGATAAATCCTTGTAGTTTGCCTGTCAGCTGTTAGTGAATTAACAGTTGGAGAAAACAGTGTCAAATATAAGAATGGATCATCGTTGTCAATGTTGGTTAATATAATATTATACTTCATCTATCAGGTGCTTCTCCAGAGACTGGAGGGTAATCGACTATGGCATATGTGACCTGATTGACCTGCTGACTGAGATTCCTGATACCACCATCACTATCATGCAACAGGACACAGACACAGTCATCTCTGTTCCAAAAAGAGGTCAGTTTAAACTAGTTAATAAAAAGGCTAAAATAAACTGATTCATTAAAATGTTGTTTTGAATGATAGGAATTAGGGGTGGGAGAAAAAAAAGATTCTGGTAACTAGTGTCATGATCCTATGATCGAGTCCCGAATCTTTTTTTTTCATTGCTGAATCAGTTTTCTAAATAACTTGCGCTTATCTATTAGGTTGATGCTAACACATAAAGGGAATTACCATTAATACGCTAACCGAAATGAGCAACGCGATTGCAGTAATATTAACTTAGACCACTTAAAACAAAATTTGCACTCCTACTTTCAGGCATATCCTCTGCTCTGTGGAAACAAACTAATAGTCATGTCTAGAAGGGAACCCCAGACTTCATCATTTTAACCCAAACCATGATCTTTCCCTAACCCTAACCAAGTGATTCCTGTCCCTAAACCTACCCAGATTTTAACCACAGTGTTGTCACATAATTAAACATAATTAGGTTGTACATGGTGCACAGTGAAGAAACAGCGCATAGAAATCTTGCAAGAGTCTCTAATCAAGGGTTCCCTTGTAGACATGGCCTCAACTAATAGCTGTATTGCTGTCTCAACCTGCTGCTCTAGCTTCAACATATTGCACAGAAGAGCTACAGCAAACTCAAAGGATCAAAACTCAAACTCAGAATTCTCGACGGGTTTAAAAAACTTGGTAGAGACATTGTATACCAGGAGAGGGCAGCACATACTGTATATGTATTATTTAATATTTATATAGTACTATCTTGACCAGCAGGAACAACTAAATGTAAAAGTTTACTTCAACAAGTATTTTATTTACCACTAATATATGTAGTACAGCAATGATGTTGCTAAAATAAAACTTGGACAGAAAGAAGTACATGATTTTAACTTGTTCAGATGGTATAGTGCAAACAAATCACAAAACACTGTAATATTGAACTACAATACTTGAGAAGTAGTATTGTGATGGTATCAGATTAGGAGAGAAGTATCCTCTCAGCCCTAATAGGAATGGTATTCACTTTGTCCAAAGCACTTTCGATACAGCCTCTAAATATAAACTAATTGAAGCTGAAAACCACCACAGTATGAGCAAATGTAAAATGATCATTTCAGCTTCTATTTTTAAAATTTAGATTAGACTTCAGTGTATTTGCTCTTATTTGTCCACAGAGCGTACGGTGGAGGAAATGGAGCGCACTAAACAGTTTGGGAAGGAGGTGGTGGACCTTCTCCGTCACCAGCCTCACTGCCGAATGCCCTTCAGTAAGTTCATCCCCACCTACCACCATCACTTCGGCCGTCAGTGCAAGCTCAGCTACTACGGCTTCACCAAGCTGATGGAGCTTTTCGAGGCGATCCCTGACATACTGATGGTGAGTTTCAAAGTCTGTGTGTTTGTACAATATAATAAATTCTTTTTGGTCCTCAGTGCTTAACACTTATCAATGAGGAATTGTTGTTGATGAGAGTATTTACTGACCCTAAAGACAAAAAGGAAGTAAGATTAAAATAAAATGATACTGAAGAAGAGGTATCAGTGCATTTCTTTGTGATTGCAAACAGAATACTTTCTGGGTCAGATCATGCTCATTTTGGATCTTTAATATGTCCCATGCTTGAATTGGATTGTTGAATCCACATTTTTTTCAAGTATAAATGCCTCTTCCTTTGTCTCTGCCTGAACACTAATTTAAAAATGGTCCCCTACCTGGATCAGGTGTTGGAGTGTGGTGAGGAGAAAGTGCTGACTCTGACAGAAGTGGAGCGAATCAAGGCTCTGGCGGCTCAGCTGGTCAAGCTGCTTCGGGCTCAGAAAAACTCCAGCCTTCCTGTCAGCCAGCTGCTCACAGAGTACAGCAAGACCTATGGTTATGGTCTGCGCCTGCAGGACTATGATGCCAGTTCCCTGCCGGCTCTGCTGACCAAACTCTGCCATGTTGTCAAGGTAAAGAACACCTCCTATCTTTAGTTTTGTGGGGGATATTTGTGTGTGTGTGTGTCTGAATAACTTGTTTATGTAAGTATACTCTCATTCTGAATTTGATGCCTGCACTGTGTTAGGTTAGGGTAGGGGCATGTTTACCGCTGTGATACATCACTTTCTCTTCTCTAACAACACTCAGTAAACGTTTGGGAACTGAGGACACTAATTGTTGAAGTTTTGAAGGCAAACTTCTTTCTCACTCTTGCTTGATATACAACTTGTGGTGCTCAACAGTCCCAGGTCTCTGTTGTCATATTTTGCACTTCATAATGGACCCCACAATTTCAATAGGAGTCAGGTCTGGACTGCAGGCAGGTTAGTCTAGTACCTGAACTACTTTTACTACACACCGTTTTAACATGCATAGAATGTATCTTGGCATCATTTTGCTGAAATAGGCAACGACATCTTGATGGCAGCATATTTTGCTTCAAAACCTGTATGAACCTTTCAGCATTAATGGGGCCTTCCCAGATTTGACAGTTACCCATGTTGCCATGGGCACTAACACATTCACATAGCACAGATTCAATTGCAGATCATTGTGCAAAACAAATAAGAATGAAATGCAGTGTCCCAACTGTATTTGTAGATCTTAAAATTACAGGAAGTGACTGCAAATAAATCTTGATTTTCTCCAGAGAGAGGGGGAGACTCCAAGGTCTTATGAACATACAAATCTTAGTTATCCACTGAAAGTCTGTTCTATTTACTCAAGTTAATTTAAACGTTAAACCAGTAGCATTGCTGCCATTTTAGAATTCACTCAGTAAAGAAGTCACTGTTGCTTAGTTTTCACAAAATGCCAAAAATAGAATTGCATCAATTTATATAACACTTTGGCAATACATGCGTCCTTTTTGTTGTCACAAGAGTCTTTTTGTCTTTACAAATTACATTTTCTGCTTTTGGATATGTCTTATCTGCCATCCAGTGAAGCAAAATATTGTCGTTGCACTGTTCAGCACTATAGTCACTACAATCTGGGAAGCCCGTCTTGCTCTTTAATGAACCTGCATTAAGGTCAATATCCACAGAGGAAGCTCTCCCACAATGTGACACAGAATTGCCACACTATATACAACAGTTTCACAGAAATAAAACAAAAACAGCAAGGTAAAGAAAAGTCCTGGAGAACTGATGACATGACTGAGCTGATGGCAAAGCACACCAGCACAACAACCAGCAAAATGCAAGTTGAAGTATGATTTTGCTGTAGATGTCCCCAAGTATGCCACGGTGGATGATTGCTGTTATGTTAAAATGAAGCTCATGCGTGTAAGTGCGAGATCAGCTGAAACAAACAAACTTTTTTCTCCTCAAAAACATTTTCATTAGGCAGAAAGACAAGCATACCAAAGGTGGTGGAGGTGGGTCGCGGTCTGGTGATTAGAACTCCTCAGAAGTCCTAAGAACTTGTCAATTTGACTCCACTGTAACAACTCAATGTTATATCTTCACTGTTTTAAATCATTTTAACCACACTGTTGATTGCCATCAGTTGGTGAGACCAACGTTAACCAGTGTACCAATAAACAAGCAGCCACTTTGTTTCCATTTCAAGGTGGTGGATGGCTCTGAGGGTCGGGAGGTGCAGCTGATCAACAGGAAGTCTTTGCGCTCACTGACCTCCCAGCTGCTGAGTCTGCTCATGTCCCAAGAGGACGAGCAAGTCACCAGTGGTCTCAAAGTTGAGGCGCTGAGCGAGCGATACCTGATGGTCCACGGATCTCCACTCAACCCGTGTGAATATGGGTTCCTCTCCCTCAGTGAGTTACTCAAGAGCCTGCCCTACCTCGTGGAGGTGAGTGGATCTTTGAGTTTGATCTCAAGTCTCCTGTAAGCTCTACTTGATCTGTGTTCGCACACAGAGGCAGAGCTGACTGTTTCCTCTTTTACAGTTGTACCATGAAGAAAGTGATGACAACAACAGTGGCAACACCACCAGTGGTCGTGGGGACGAGTGGGTGAGGCTGACCAAGCTTTATCAGTTTGCCCGTAACATACGCGGCATGCTCCACACCTACCATTACAACCAGATCTTCCTGACGGAGTTCCAGGGGGCTTACAACAAATTTACAGGCTGCACCCTTGAATCACGCTCCTACGGATACATCAGCACTGATGAGCTCCTCAGCGCCATTCCACAGGTGGGAATAAATTTAATTTGATACTTTTACTACAGTACGTGTAGAACTTGAGATCTAATTGTCTTACTTAAATCTCATACTTGAGTCTTTTTAGATCTTGTCATCTTTGGCCATTATTGAGGTGCTGGACAACCCAAAGCTTTAACATACAGTAATACTGCGTCACGAAATCTTACACAGTCCTTATAGTTTGTTGTTCTTGTCTCTTCATCATTAGGTGGTCTGGATCAAAGGGCACGGTCGCAAGAGGATTATCGTTTTGAAGAATGATATGAAAGGTAAAGGTTTCATTTATTAAAGTCAAGCTTATCATGATTTCAATTTTCTTGGCCATTGCTTTTTTTTTTTTTTTTTTTTTTTTTTTTTTTTTTTTTTTTTTTTAAGGGTCTGACCTGCTGATTCCGATTTTCAGTCTTTCTAAGAACTATAAAAACAATCACAAACATTTTTGCAACTTTTCTTGTAAAAATTAAATTGGATGTTCATAATAAAACACTGATTATTAAATATTCATTAAATACTATTTTACATTTTCTCCAAAGTCCTCCTGGTTACAGCCAGGCCTTAATATAGTTTTATGATAAGATTATCGTGATCTCGAGATTGGATCTCGCAGGATTTTGCGGGATGCGATTTCACGTGATCTCATGTGGAAACAGATGTAAACAAACCGGAGACGGACGCGGTGCAACCGTTTGCTGCAGTAAAACTTTGCCGTGAGGAAAAACAGATGCAGAAGTTAAACAAGTCTGGTTGAGAAAATGTTTAAGGAGACAACAGGGGGTGAGATTTTAACTGTCCCTCTGTGAACAGCAGTCTGCTGCTGGCGAACATTAGCCTGAAGAGCTACAAAGTTTACGCCTGTTCTGCAACATTGTCAGCAGCACTGTCTTGTTGCAGACTGTCTGTCTTCACTTTATCCTGTTCTTTGAATCTGTCGCTGACACCAACTTAATGCAGGCATGTATCTGAGTGTGTGCTGCTGTGATCAGTGCTATAGTGGGTGTGATATCACAGTCAGTTTGTCCGCTGTGCCCATGATGTGACCATCGTGCAGAACACGCATGTGACAATGACGGGCACAGAATCAGATATGTGACACAGACCGGCCAGTCTCCAGTCAGGACCTGTCACCCTGAAAACTGTCCGGTTCCGGTTTCTGGCCGGTCGATTGGTGCATCCCTATGCTGTATGGAAGCTGTGTGATATGGATCTGTGTGTGTGTGTTTGTTTTTGTTTAGCTAGGGCAAGCTCTTCAGCTCCCAGCAGCCCCCAGCCAGGAGAGATGACAGAGAGCCCAAGAGACAGCCCAATTAGCAGCGCAACTTCTGGAACCCAGAGTCCAGGTAAGACGAGTATTTATATAGGCTACTCAAGATTAAGAAGAATGGAAGAGTAGAATAGAGATATATGTATATACATAAGCATAGAAATTAAGATGGAAATCCTATGTAGAAATAAATTTAGAAAAGATACAAATAAGATAATATAAAATAAAATAAAAAATGTCTCAACTGTACTATATACAACAGTAGAAAAATAAAAATAAGTCGTCTAAAAACAGAAATAAGTGGTCAAAAATGGTACACATACTGGTGTGTACACAACAGTAATACTACTGAAGTTGGCTGAGTGTGATAATCTACCTGTATTAGATTAAAATTCACAGTATTACATAATAAATAAATGTAGTGGTGATGTCGGTGTATTGCACTGTTATTATTGCACCAAGTATGAAACAGTTGAAATTATTGCACGTATTATGAAATATAAATAGCAGTCTTCTGATGAAGATTCTTCTGATAAGTTTCTGATGATGACATGATATATATGTGACTAAAAGTAGCTTATAGCACTGTTTAAATGAGTCCAAGTGAGTGTATTTACTCTGAGGGAAGAGCTGTAAAGTGCGATGGCTACAGGTAGGAATGACTTCCTGTGGCACAGCTCTGTTGTACATTTGAGAGGAATCAGTCTCCCACTGAATGTGCTCCTGTTTTTGGCCAGCGTGTCATGGAGTGGGTGGGAGACATTGTCCAAGATGACATGCAACTTAGACAGCATCTTCCTCTCCCGACACTGCCATCAGAGAGTCCAGCTCCACCCCCACAACATCACTGGCCTCGAGTCTTTTGGCGTCCGCCACCTTCAGCCTGCTGCCCCAGAATGCAACAGCATAGAGGATAGCACTGGCCACCACAGACTCATAGAAGATCCTGAACATAGTCCGGCAGATGTTGAAGGACCTCAGTCGCCTCAGAAAATAGAGACGACTCTGGCCCTTCCTGTAGAGGGTGTTCTTCGTCCAGTCCAGTTTGTTATCATTGTGTACCCCCAGATACTTATAGTCCTCCACAATGTCCACACTTGCCCCCTGGATGGAAACAGGGGTCACCGGTGCTTTGTCCTCCTCAGATCCACAACCAGTTCTTCAGAGAAAAGGAAATGAAAAAAATAAAATAAAATGTAGATTAAGAAAAATCATGTTTTTTTCACCTGCCAGGTGGCGACGCAGCAGCAGACTCGGAGCTGCTGTGTCTTACATCACCAGTAGACCTGCTCTGTGGTCCTGTACCATCCTGCCTGCCGTCACCTCAGCTCCACCCCGACCCCGTTCTCCTCCAAGAGGCAGACCTGATTCACTTTGAGGAGAAAACTCAACCAACGGGTCAGTTATCAAGACTCATGTATTTGAATGTCATTTTAAGCCCATATTGGTTAGTAATAACATTGTTCTGGTATAATGCAATTGCATCATAGCATATTGTTTAAAAGAATTTTTTACCCCTGTTAAAGGGATAGTTCAGATTTTTTTGAAGTGGGGTTCAATGACTCACCCCCAGCTTGGAAAAGCAGCTCAAGTACTAGTTTAGGAAGAAAGTAATAAACCGCTGGGGACAGGGTCAACAGCAAAACATATTTTAGCCGCCAAAATAAATCCGTTAAAGTTTATGCTATATGTAGAGAATTTTCACAACTTTACTTTGTCGTTGACAGACAGACTCTGTCAGGAAAATACAATTCAAGACAAGAGCACGTGTGGTGAATGGATTAAACTGTCTTCATCTGCTCTAACATAAGCTGCAAATGTTAACATGTCTGGCTAACTAACACTCGCTTACTAGCGCAGTAACTTTACCTCCAGCCAAACTTGTTAGATTACCACTGTATCTGCATTTGTTCTGTGGGGGGCTCTGAGGAGGAGGATGTGGGATGATGCAGAATTAAAGTGGGTCAGCGATGATGCATCTCACTCTGATTCGCTGTCTCAGGTCTAAGCCAAGTTAGTGTAGTTCTTATCCCGGCTGTCCTCCCCCATTGCGGTCCGGCTGGTCTAGCAGGGTGACCTGTGTCAAAGTCCACTGCACTAATCGAGTCCCTGTATTCTTTTTTCCCATGTTAATGGGCATTTTCTGTCATTTATTATGTAGATTCACCTGCCGAATTTCACCATCTGACCAATGTATGCTGAGGCACAAGCTAGCTTTAGACTCAGTCTTTTAGCATTAACATTATGTCATGCACACAGCTGTCAAATGACTTTACATTTACACTTTCACAGTGATTTTGTTTTAAAATGTGTCAGATGGAAACATTCAAATGTCATTTTGAGACAGACTTTTCAGCCGACTCAAGGAGTTAGCAGCAGTTTACGTCAGCCAACTAATATCTGAATAGGAACTATGTGAAGTGGGGTTGTCAGAGGTATTGATCCACAGTCAGTGTAACTGACCCTTTGCTCTCCTTAATCTGAACTATCCCTCTAACCTATTAAAGTTGCCTTTTGCTTTGTTTTTTTTTTATTTTGGCCTAATCTCTTGTGAATGTTCTCCCAAAATGATGGCTATCACTTGAGTATTGTAATGCTGATTCAGATGCCTTTTTAAAAAGAAGTTTGTTTACTATTTGCAAAATAAATTTTAGGATTATGTGGCATTTTTATTGCTTTCTAGGTTTCAAAACAAGTCAGGTAAAGAGCAAAAAATGTAACTCTTGTAGGAAAATCAAGGAAGAACAAAAATACATTTTAATGAGAACATCAAGCCTTTATTTGCACCTTTAGGTGTAAGCTCAGTCTGTACTTGTGTGATTTCAGTGAGCGATGAACCCGAGGTGCCAGCTGCTGCTGACGGCACATCTGATCCACCTGAGCAGCCTGGCAGCACAGAAGACTCCGCAGTCACCAAACCTCCACCACCCCCCGACACAAAGACCCCCCTGTCCATGGACAGTCCCAGCAGAAGAGCCACGCGCAGCCGAATTAAGCTCGCTGCCAACTTCTCGTTCACGGCAGGCCTCTGATCCTTTTCACATACACACAGCAATACTAGTTCACACACAGTGTAACTCTTAAATTCAAGAGTTGACCGGCTACACTGAACACGCAGATGTGACCCCAGAAGAGAATTGGTATTGTCCCCTCTACATCCTAACAGGCTGTTGCATTCTTCTGCTTTCTTCTTATCACTTGTCGCCCATCTTTGTTCTCTTTGTTTGCGTGTTTCACAATCGGCATGTTCTTCTGATGATGTTCACCAAGCTGTGATTTTCTTCTTGCAGATTTTCTGCAGTTCTTTATTTATTTGCCAAATTCATCTGCTGTAACCTGTGTTTGATTTCATCTGGAGGGAAGTTAAATTATATTTCCATGAATGTGCATCTTCACCTTTGAGCCGCTTTGTATCAAAGAACACTCGCTGGCTTAAAATGAAGTCTAAAAATGAGTTAATTGTCACTGTGTAAAGAGTCTTAGGTCATAATGAGGAGAAAAGCTAAGGATGAGTAACTAAGTTTTCAGTCTAAAAACCAAGAAATGTAGTTGCCCACATTCTCAATTTAAATAATAGAAGGTTTAGAGAGATGTTTTGTTCATGTATTAAGAAACCTTCATGTACACTTCCTCACCGTATCCCCAAAGACGGGGCATTTAATTTAAAACATTAATTCATTCATTCGTTTTTTAACTTTTTTCAAATTTTTGTTTTGTAGGTAACTGTCGACATGACAACTGAACTGACCGCTAAGCACCTGCTGGTTTCATTCCTTCAGTCTTCTCTTGGTTAAAGATTTCTAAAGAGGCAGCTTCTCTTTCTTGACTTTTGTCTCCATTGTAAAGAAGTGAGGACAGTATTTTCAGTTTCCTTTATATCATGCAGAGTATTCAATAGTCTGTGGAAGAGTTTGGCCTGAATGTGTGGTGTGTCTGGTGGCAATTAAATGATGAATGACTGAAGAGAAACATTCTATCTGTTCAGATAGTGGCTTTTTTAAAAGAAGAGTCCTTGAACAGTTCGAACATAGGTGGTAAGGTTTTGATTGATTGGAACAAGCACTCAGGATTTTTTATTCGTGTAGGACATTGACTTAATTTATAGCAAAAGGATTTTGGCTCGTCTCTCCGGGGGCCACTAATGAAGGCCTGAAAGGGAAAAGGTGTCTCGTTAAAACTCTGGCCAGGTGTGTGCTTGGACAGCAGGAACTGAGTTAAACTTGGATGGTTCGGCTTTAGCCAGCAGCCAGTGTGTTTGTGTTCTTTTAGATGCATTTTGTCTGTCTGTATGTGTGTGTGGTTTACACTGGAGTAGGTGGTGTGAAATATACATGGTGTGCATAAATGAGCTTATGCATGGTGTAAGCCCAGGAGGAGCAGACAGAAACAGATGATGGTAAGACATTCTTTAAGGTCTTTTATTTCCACCATGTTTTAGGGATCTTAAGAGTGGGCCATCACCCTTTGCAGTTGTCAATGCTCAAGGTTTTTTGAAGTTAACCTTGTTGCTGGTAGTCGCTGCGTCTGTGGTGACGTCCACACGAGTTGAAGAGGTCGAGGGGGAGCAGTGAGCACTCCTGAGTTTTTGGTTTTTAATGACGAGGTGAATGGTTGTAGGTTTTTAGGGATAAGAGATGGGACGGGAGGCGGTGGGCTGTTTGTGGAGCACCCTGGGGGGCTCCGGAAAGCCTCCTGAACGGACTGTGAAGTACACACACAGAGGACCCTCTGCGGCTCTCTGGAATCTGCCGGGCTTTTACAATGGCTTGTATTTGCCACGGTGCCGAAGGAATTGCCATCGCACCTCCCCATCCCTCGCATCTCATGTACGGTAGAGGAGTTTTTACTTACTGATGTGTGTTGGTTTCTGTTTTCCTCTGTCTCGATGTTTACAAGACTGCTGGCTGCTGCTGAAACGCCACCAGACAATGTGAAGTTTAGCACAATCCAGGCGCCACTGAAGTCAAAGGATTGTTGTTTGTGTTCAGAAGGAAGGTTTCAAGAATGGGTAAGAGCCCATTTTATCAGTTTCTGTCCAGTTTACCTCTTTAGGCAGTGTTTTCTTTGTCAGACGTCGGCGTGAACAGCCTTTAAAAGCTGAGATTCCACCTGCCGCCTCACCAAAATGTCTGAAATGCCAATCAAAATGTTTTTAAGGTCTGTTAGGTCTCGCCTGCAGTGTTTGACTGTCTGGAAACCTCTTTAATTAAGGAATGAGCAGCTCACAGGAGTTGATGATTTAGAATTGATAATGCTAGAAAGGGGATTAAAGTGCTCACAAGAAATGTCTAGATTTAACCTTTGCAGTAAGAATGTATTACTTTTTGTGAATTTGAGCAAACCCCAGTTCCCCCTCAAGAGTCCTGCAGTGGCAACTAACTCAGGTAAATAAATTTAACTTCCCTGTTAGCTTTTTCTCTGTTGGTTACATCAGCGATAAGCTACTGTACCGGTCAAAATATGCACTTCTGCATAGTTTTGGTTCATGAAATTCATAATGTGAAATTATTTAGACATGTTTTTGTGTCTTTACTGCTGTTAAGTGTATTCAATTTTCATGTTGCACAACAGTTTTTCCTTTTCAGCAGTGTCCTTAAACTTCCTGCCTTGTGACTATTTTTTTTGTTTACCTGGTCAACCTTTGTCTCACTGACTTGTCCTTTCTGCACCTCCCTCCCTCTGTCACACTGCTTTACTGCCAGAAGTCACTGTAACAGTCTAATGTTGTTGAAGGGACCAAAAAATATTTCCTTAAAATAAATTTCACAAGCATCATTTTGTTCTTTGTGTCAGTGTTTTTCCTTGTTGTTTGAAAGAATCAAATCACTCAGTAATCCTGAAAGATGCTCTTTATTTAAACATATATGTACAGGTAGTTTCAGCTTATTTTCTGCATATTTGTTTGATATTCAACATTAGGACCTTCATAAATTCACTACTACTACAGAACGCTAAGTTATCAGAAGGAAGGTAAAGTGACAAAGGGCAACACTTTGCTTGACATGAGTCACTAATGTCTCCTAAATACACTCAAACATACACTGTCTATTGTAGGCATTTACAAGAGAGAATTGCATTCATTTCCTGGTGTTTATCATAAAAACGCAAGACTAAATTCAGAGGATGCAAGTTGTTTGTCAGCAATATCCATAATATCTATGAATGATGTCATACTACCACAGTCAGTAATTCCCAGTAGCCGATGGCTGAGATGATGTCAGTAATGGCTAGTGAAAAAACACCCCATGTGTGTTGAATAAAATGATTTGTAAGCATTATACAGGGATTAACCAAAATAATGAAAGGTCCCTAACCCACCAGTGGACACATTGGTTCAAAACTGGGCCATATGAAATTGCATGTCAGTTGGCGTTAGTCTCAATAGAGTGAGCTGCAAAGGTTTGGACAAACATTTCACTGTTCTTTAATGATAAAGTAAAAATTTTGTGTAGTTAGGTTTCCAAACATACATTCCATAGAACGCTTAATTGGGAGGATTCTGTGTTTATAGTCTACAAAAACTCCAGATCTCAATGTAACATCAACACAAGCCAAGAATGGTTATTTTTTAATACCATTATCTTGAAATCATGAGATGCCAAACAATCAACCTGTTATCACAAGAAAACCAAAAGTTGTTTTGTTGGTTATTGGTTTTAGTCTTAAGGCTGCTGTCTCCAGTGTTCCTACCTTAGACAGGATCAATCCCTTAACTCATTGGAGTTCTGTTCATTGTATCATTTTGCTTTGAACTTTTAAATGCACTGGTTACCAGAGTCCTATTTATTGGCATACAGCCTAATATGACCCAACCTTGTCTGTGTCATTTAAAATTACAGTGCTAACCTGACAAAAACTCCACTACGTTTCTACAGAGTATGGAGTCAAAAATATTATTCAGCTCCAGTACAAAAGCATCCACTGGCTGCCACCCCTCTCAATACAGCACTAATCGGCAGCCATATTGTTTGTCAGAACCGCATGTGTTCATCCCACCTTGAAACAAAGATAAAAACGCAGAGTTTTGGGTCTCCTGAAAGTGAAAGAGATTCACTGGTTGGTGTTAAAGGGCTGAAATGGAAGAATAAATGGCTGTTACTAAAAATGACGGGATGATAACATGTTTTTTCCTGTCAGACAGAGAACCCCAGCGTTTATGCTTTACTTCGTGGACATTGTGCTTGTTTTGTAAATGTTTGCTCTGTTTATCAACCACATGATCATGGACCATATCTTAAAGGAATGTTAGATGATGGAATGATCCAATATGATTCTCGTTTCAGGCATGTACTTAGCAGATTTGTATTTACAATTCCCTTTACATTTCCTTTCCTTCATATACACTGCTTTTTACTGTAAGTCTCCCCTTGAGTACTGATTAGTTCCCACGCTCTGGGCTGAATCCTTGTGGCTGAAACTCAATTATAAAGCTGATTCATGAAAAGTTCAAAGGGGGAAATGCAACTAAACAAGGTTCTCTGAGTCACAGGAAATTGATATATGGCATATCATGTGATGTGAGTTTGTTGTTTCTGACACGATGACAGGGTAATAACGAAGTCTGTGTCAGTTACATGACGGCACACTGGGTGGCTCCGCAGCAATCCTTAATGATGGCCACTCCTGACTTGGTGATGGACGGTTTGTTAGGAGGCGGCTCCGGGATGTGTCTCTTGGGCTTCGGAGGATCTTGTCATGAAAACAGAGGAAAAAAACAAACAGGTGATCCCACAGTGGAAGTGAAAGTGAATAATACTCCTCACTGAATGTTTTTTGTTCTTTTTTTTTCAAAAGTTGTCACTCACTTTGTGTAACTTTAAGTTTCTTCTCCAGAGGCATCAGCTTCAGTCTGAGGAACTCAGCCATCTCCTTGTCCTCCTCTCGCTCCCTGAGTTTAAGATACAGACACATGGTCATACATTTGAACACAATGTACACAGTAGACAAAGCATAGGTTTAAATAATAGAATTTACTGGCTGAATTATGTTAAGATGCTTTGATTTCAGGGTCCTGGTATTGTACATGCTGACTCACTATCATTACTTACTGGGAAACCTGAATTATATCAAGGATCATTAATGTTATTATTAACACCTTTTCCTCCTATGACAAGTCAAAATGTAGACCTGTCACATTTGGATAACAGAGCTAAGCATGTTCCTCCACAAGCAGGGGGCCCTGACTCCCACTAGATGTCGCTAAAGCTTCACAGCGAGTCACAAGACCTTCATGATTTTA
>JAJHUR010000190.1:19146-43383 GCA_027495735.1 Lutjanus campechanus
ACAGAGGAAAAAAACAAACAGGTGATCCCACAGTGGAAGTGAAAGTGAATAATACTCCTCACTGAATGTTTTTTGTTCTTTTTTTTCAAAAGTTGTCACTCACTTTGTGTAACTTTAAGTTTCTTCTCCAGAGGCATCAGCTTCAGTCTGAGGAACTCAGCCATCTCCTTGTCCTCCTCTCGCTCCCTGAGTTTAAGATACAGACACATGGTCATACATTTGAACACAATGTACCTGATTTATAGGACGAGCACTCTAACTTAGCCACAATTTGTTATTCTTTATAGTTATTTTACACAGTAGACAAAGCATAGGTTTAAATAATAGAATTTACTGGCTGAATTCTGTTAAGATGCTTTGATTTCAGGGTCCTGGTATTGTACATGCTGACTCACTATCATTACTTACTGGGAAACCTGAATTATATCAAGGATCATTAATGTTATTATTAACACCTTTTCCTCCTATGACAAGTCAAAATGTAGACCTGTCACATTTGGATAACAGAGCTAAGCATGTTCCTCCACAAGCAGGGGGCCCTGACTCCCACTAGATGTCGCTAAAGCTTCACAGCGAGTCACAAGACCTTCATGATTTTAGGGAGTGTGAGAAAATTGTTTGTTTGGTGTCACATATAGAGTAGGCCTATAACCTCAGCATTTTATTCATATCTGTGAAGAAAAGTAAAGAAAAATAAATGAAACAGTTATTTATAAAGTTTAGATTATTATTTAAAATATAAACTTAACAGGATAAGGGCGCAGTAAGGACACGAACACAGATATATTCACAGTCTACAGTCTCTTCTAAGCAGCCTCATTCTGCATTAGACAAGAATGCAGTTAAAAAAAACCCAGAGATAACACAAATCCAATTACAAAAAACGTGGGACGTTGTGTAAAACATAAATAAAAACAGAATGCAATGACTTGCAAATACTTTTTGACTTGCACAGCACAAAGACGAAATGTAGTGTTATTTTTTGTAAATATACACTAGTTCTGAATTTGATGCCTGCATCACATTTCCAAAAACTTGGGTCCAGACAGGAGCATGTTTACCACTGTGATACATCACAGAAAGTGAAATTCTTTCTCATTCTTGCTTGATGTACAAACTCAAGTGCTCAGCAGTCTAGAGTCTCTGTTTTCATATTTTGTGCTTCATAATGCACCACACATTATCAATAGGAGACAGGTCTGGACTGCAGGCAGGTCAGTCTAGTACCTGAACTCTTTTACTATGAAGCCACACTGTTGTAACACGTGCAGACTGTAATTCAGCATCTGAATTTCAACTTTCAAAACCTTTGAAGCTGCTCACAAATGCCTCACAATTTGCTCCTCCAGTGTTTTCAAACCGGTCTGTGATTTAACATCATTTAATCTCACAAAGTTATCTTTGTGTCACACTCTGTGGGTTATCTGTGGGCGCAGAGGGTAGAAAATGACAATGTAAGAGCCACGGTCATCAGTCAGCCTCCCACACACACACAGCAGGAAGTGCTGTGATGATGAAGTGACCCTGCTCCCTGCCTTCAGTCACGCTCACATTTGCTCCACACATTTACTCTAATGAGTCTCCTTCCCACTGTTTCCAAACCATCCTACTGTATGTCTATCAAATGGAGAAGTAAACAGTTCCACCCGACACTGTCTGAGTAAACACAGAGACAGTCAGCTCCCGCAGACGCTCTCCTCCCGGATATTAACTGTGCCTGTATGTGGGAGCTCTCTACCTTAATCTCTCCACCTCAGCATCATCGACCAGGAAATCCCTCTTCTGCACCAGCTTATGGATCTTCAGGATCAGCTCCTCTTCCCGCTGCCTGTGCTTCTTGGTTTTTTCTTTCTCTGGGGATGAAAGGAAGAAGAAAAATGAAAGAAAGGCAGAGTCATAAACACATAAATAAATGGATGGCAGGAGGGACAAGCAGGCTGAACTGAAACCTTAATATTTTACTTCCTCACATCAAATATAAACGCAGGCTCCGTACGTTTGACTGGCCTGAACAAACTGACCTTACAGCAAAGTCAGCTGGCTGTTAAACACTGAGTCACATCACAAACAGACCCTTAATTCTGCCCTCATGTATAATTTATAACAAATAAGGCCCTGACTGAATTATGCAAATGCTACAGAGTTCTGTTTTTGTTTCATTTGGCGATGGAATATGCATGCACAGTCAGAGACCTATGAACATCAACATCCTCTTTGCTTTGTCTCACGTTCCTAACCTTCACACTCCAAAGCACAGAAAAATACACACATAAACACACCAAACAAAGTGCATACACACACACACAGGCAGCTGCAGAGGTACTGTAGGTCATCTGACGCTGCTCATGTCTAGGCTAGGTGCGGAAAAGGGGTTAGAAAAACGACTGCAAACATCAGCTCTTTCTCCCATCTGGAAATAAAGTGGAGCAATGCAGCTTCACTGTGTGTGTATCCACCCCTCCCTGAGGGCAGGACAATCTCAACAATCCCAATGTCAGAGGAGCAGGAGAGGCAGCGTGCAGGGTCTGTCACGTGACTCATTGTGCTGGAGTGAAGTAATGGACTGCCAGGGCCCCCAACAACTACAAACATGGGGGCCCAGTGGCTCATGGGAATGTCACTGAGGGGTAGTGTTTGTGCGACAGTGTGCAGTTTGTGTGGGGACATAATTCATTCTAAATTAAAAACAAACATGATGGATATTTTATATGTAGATTCCAGTCATTTTAAACTTGACGTATTTAAATTTGACTACTTGTCAGACAACAAAAGTACATAAATAAAGGATTGATTTAGGGCTGCAACAATTAATCATTTAATTGTCAACTATTACATTAATCACCATCTGTTTTGATAATCAATTAATCAGTTTGTGTATTTTTTTGAAAGAAAAATTAAAGCCAAAATTCTGTGATTTCAGTTTCTTAAATGTTAACATTTTACGGTTTCTTTACTTGTCTGAGAGTAAACTGAATACCTTTGGCATGTGGTAAAAAAGGACATTTAAGGATGGTGTTTTCTGCCATTTTACAGACTAAACAATAAATCAATTAATTGAGAAAATAACTGACAGATTAATCAACAATTAAAATAATTATTAGTTAATAGTTGCAGGCCTAGATTCAGTATTTCTCCAGCAGGATTTTAGTCTTGGCATTTTAGAGAAAATTAAATTGAACAGATAAATAAAGAAAATATTTAAAATACAGAAAATAATTTCCTTATCTTTCCGTTAGTCTTGTGTTATGCTAATGAGGACGTACAATACGGTTGAAAGCTCCAAACCAAGTGTGTAAGAGCAGCTAGATTGTAAATGACAAAATAAGAAAATAACATTCTTCCACTTACAAATTAAACTTAAACTTAAAATTCATCAACAATAAAATACAATCTTACTCATTTAGTACATTTCATTTAGAGGTTTTGCTTCTACAGCCATTTTGTCTGGTATGCAGATTGTGGTAGCGGATGTTAGCTCTGTAACGTTAGCTAACTTAAATGTGCCCTGTGGAGGCTTTTGTAAACAAGCAAAAGTTATATTTACTCACCAAAACATGTTAAGTGTGTCCTTAAGCTGTGACAAAAGTTAAATCAAATTTAAAATTCTCCTTCATAAAACTTTGTTTTCTTATAGGCTGAAATCTTGCATGGTTTACATTAGAGGTGGGGAAATAATCGATTCTTAGATGCATTGAGATGCTCTCTTGAAAGATTATAAATCAATGCAGAAAAGTCAAAAATATGACATTTAAAACAGTTCTCAACATTGTGACTGTCTCTAACAATTTTGTAAGAGGGGCTGTATGGTCCTTACAGCTGAACCAGCTACATTGTGAATCATCACTGATGTACTTCTTGGGTTTGGTGAGGATGGGTGAGTGTGGGCAACTGCAGATGGATACAGTCTGACCGGCACCCCCTGGCTTAAAAGCTTAAATTTGATGGAAAATGCATCTGTAATCGTGTTATAATTGCACCGTAGCCCTCAAGAATCGAAACAAATCGTGACATGCCAAGAGATTCCCATCCCCAGTTTCATCATCAGTGCTTACTTGCTAGCAATCTTCTCCGCCTTTGTTGGTGCATTGCTGTGTAGCATGGCTGTCACTGGTGTCATGAGTTGCAGGCGTGAGTAGAGCACCTCATTGTCTTGAATGAGTGAGTGGGCATGTTGATGACGCTGCGCCGTATGTAGCTGATTCATACTGATCTTTTCATTTTCATCTGCCAATCATTATCAGCTACACGAGTCTCAATTTTTACCTCACATGTAAAAGCCTTTGTCTTTGTAATCTCTTATGTGAAAACACTGGATTGGAAATCAGTCAAAATGTGCATCCACACCACGAAGCATCTCTCTTGCCAGGGCAGGCAGACAGGAGTTAGTTTTGTGATTTGTGGCCATTATGAGACTTCAGAGTTTGTATTGATATCAATGCAAAAACAGCCAACTTAATTGTGAGGACATTATGGAGTTCATATGTGAAAATGACTGTAAAAAACTGCTACAAAGTGCTACTAAGGGTCAAAACTCCACACGGCACCTTTGAGATGGACGTTGCTGTGTAACTATCACTCACTGTCACTTTTGGTTAGATACAGTCACAGTGAAATGTAATCCTAGCAGTTCCTCAATTTGTGCCTTTAAAAAGAATTTAAAAAGAGTTTAAATATAGATCTCCTTTTTGGCCTCTGGGGCAGGAGCAGTTGCAGGGTTGCACTGCTGGGAGTCATGACCTCAGTATTTTTAAAATCCTTTCTACAGCCCTGAATCCAGTCAACACCAACAACACTGAAAATCAGGACGTCAGAACTGTCCACAAAAGTAAATCAATGCCTTTCTGATGACATTCATTCAAATGTAATCTTCCCAGCAGTAGTATTTACCGCAAGATGTTGTAATGTTTCATTATTTCGCCTTCACTACTGTGTGTGCAGAGTGGTTTGATTGACAAGTCACCGGTTCATCTCCCACAACAGCTGATGAACATCCATGTGTCTTGCTGCTTTGTGTGTGTCCTTGAACACGACACCAGCACTTCCTGCTCACACCAACTAACACACGAGCACTGTTGCCAGGTTCTTTGTATGTAGAGCTTCATGTACGTGCTACTACATGTGACACAGCTGATGTCAGTGAATCAGCTCAGCACATTCTCTCCACTTTTCATCGTCACTGGACTGGAGAGTTTAACCAATATTTGATTCTGTCCTCTGCACCACAAACACACCACAAAAGCACCCGGGGAGTAAGAAAGAGTGTTTACTGAAATTCATTTTGCACACCTTGCCTGGAAAGCATCCCCTCAGCTCATATTGCCTTCACAGCGATGATGCATGTGTGTTTGTGTGTGTATGATTACCTCTCCCTCATAACTCAACCACATCGCTGAGACTTACAATCAATCCTGCATAGTTTAGTGTAATGACACTTCCTATAAATCACCATGACGCCTGCTGAGGTTACGGGACTCTGGTGAGCTACAAACAGAAGCACTTTCTACCAAGAGTCCAAACAGGGAGCGTGGACAGTTTTGCACACAGAGGATCAATTCTGAGCGGTTTATTTTCTGATATGCTTACAGCTGCTTTTTTTAATGTTGACAGTAGACAGAACGTATATATATATATATGTGTGTGTGTGTGTGTGTGTGTGTGTGTGTTTGAAGTGTACCTGGTACTGCGACAATCTGTCTCAGCTCTTGCTTTAAACTCATGATGTCTTTGCAGAGCTGAATGTCATCCATCCTAGAAAAAAATGAGAAGAAAAACAGTAAACCACTGGCTTCCATCAGATTAAAAAACAACAGATACTATTAGCTGCTTCCTCTTCCACTTGAAATGACTTAAGGCAGTGATATTGTATAGTGAACCCTAGAAGAAGAGCATCTTACAAAAATGATCTGAAAATGATCTGTCAGGCACCAATTTTATGTTTTGATGTAGTGAAACATCATGTCAGTGTCTGGAGGCACAGAGATTCATTGCTTAACCTTGAATATTACCTTAATTAAATATAACACAAATGAAATGAAACATCCCAGCTAGGTCTGGAAAAAAAGAATATTTTATTTGTCATCCATTAACCCCATCATTCCCGGGCTTTCACATGATCTACTTGGTCTATTTCGCTGTCAGTGAACATGTCAGTAGCTTTGGTCCTTCACAGCAAAGTGAGCTATGACTCTTTGGCTGTTAACCCTCCTTATATGTTGTTATGGCGACCCAAGCAGCAACATGCCCATGTCAGAGTTTGGTTGTGTTGCATTCTTCTTACGGGCATGAGGCTTTTCAGTTTTCACCTGTGCTATTTCAATGGACTTTGTAAGATGTAAGAAAGAAAACTTGAGAAAGAAACAAAATTTATGTTTTCACTGATATTTTTTAACAGGACAACAGAGCAGAATAGATGTAGTGATATACTCTATGTCCTCTCTTTTTGGGCTAGGCAATAGATCAATATTATATTGATAACATGCAGACTAGATATCGTCTTAGATTTTGGATATTGTTATATCGTGATTTGTTTTAAGTGCTTTCATGGTTTTAAAGGCTGCATTACAGTAAAGTGATATAATTTTCTGACCTTACCAGACTGTTCTAGTTAGGGATGTCAGAACAAATCGTTCATGATTTAATTTGACTTGATTTTGAGCTCATGATTTGATCAGATTTTTTTTCTTTTGCACTGACGACTGTGTCATTGGTAGCCTGTCACGTTTTCACTTGTAAAGATCAACAGATTCTTGGTTTTATGTCCTGACAACTGTCATTTACAGTTTCAAATTCTTCTTTAAAAACATGGAAGCCTACATGGTATCAAGTGTGATATAATGACTGGTAAGCTACACTGTGTCGTCTTTGAAGTGTTGTATTTTCTTTGGACATGTGCCAGATGCTGCTAGTAGGCTAATTTT
This sequence comes from Lutjanus campechanus, assembly GCA_027495735.1. Taxonomy (NCBI): domain Eukaryota; kingdom Metazoa; phylum Chordata; class Actinopteri; order Lutjaniformes; family Lutjanidae; genus Lutjanus; species Lutjanus campechanus. The sequence continues at coordinate 26,064 of JAJHUR010000190.1, forward strand.
GATTATGAAATTAACTGAAGTCCACAAGCAAACATTTTTCCCTTTAAATGAACCCAGGCTGCATGTAGCCATTCAATACAGCTTCAACATGAGACACAAGTGTGGACGACACAAAACATTTCTGGACAACACAAATACTCCAATAAGGACAAATTATTAAGTGCCTTGAGTCTACCAGTTACAGATGAATCCACCAATTCATTAAACCAGTACCAGTGCAAATCTATTGGACCATATGGACAAAATCAAACATCTCAATATTTTTGATCAAATATTGATATTTACAGATTGTTGCGACAGTATTGTAGGTGGTTTCACAAACTATTAACACAATGAGATTTTTGATACAAAATCATGAGTAATGTGGATATAATGACTAAGTGGGTAATAACAAATAATAGAACAGCTTGAACAGTCTGGTAAGTTCAGAAATTACATTACTGTGATTCAGCCTGTAAAACCAGGAAAAGACAACACATTTGACATATCAAAACATAACAATATCCAAAAATTAAGACAATATCTAGTCTCATATCACAATATTGACGTAATATCAATATTGCCCAGCACCAGTCTATTGAGGCCAGAAAGGAGCCCCAATTCAAAAATATCTTATTTCCCCATTACTCTGCATGTACCTTTTAAATTTTGCCATTTTTGTCATAAAAGAAAATGCACTTATTAAACTAAATTCTACACGTATCTTAAAGGCATCATCGCACATGTTTCTTCTTTTTTTTTCAAAGAACTGGTTGTTCTGAAAAAGAAAATGTGCCAAACATCCTCACTTGAAGCTAATGGACTAATAGCTATGAGACTTCAAGAGGCAGATAAATCAAAACAGAAATAATGATTTAGCCTCAGACTGAAAGGATTAATCTAATCTAATCCATTAATTCTATTGTATAAAACATAAGAAACTATTAAACACCCATAACAATTTTTTCAAATTATTTCATTTTATCCAAAACCAAAGATATTTAATTTACCGTTGATACAAATCAGAGAAAAGCATCAATTCCTTCCATTAGCAGACACAACAGGGAATGTTTGGCTGCTTAATAAATCACTGAAACAATTAATACCTTTCTCAGACTTGCAATGATTAGTTGATTAATTGATCAGTTGATCAGGAGAAAATTACCAATCATTATGATAAGCGACTAAACACTTCAGTCATTTTTCAAGCAACACTGGCAAATATTTGCTGGTTTCAGCTTATTAAATGTGATGATTTGCTGCTTTTCTTTGTCATTTATGACAGTAAGTGAAGAGTCTTTGGGTTTGGACTGCTGGTTGGATAAAGAAACAATCTGAATGCGTCACTTTGGCCTCAGAGGAACTGTGATAAGCATTTTTCACAATTGTTTGATTACTATAAACTAAACAGTCAAGCAATTAATCATGAAAATAATTGGCAGATTAATCGACACCGAAAATAATCATAAGTTGAAGTCCTAAAACTTTTGTGAAATCGTTTTCTGTCAGTCAAATAACTAATTGATCAACAAATTGGTGTAGCAGTAATCCCAGAGCTGTCCTGTAAAATCCTCTCTTGTACTTGTCATTAAGACATCGTAGCCTCAGGCCTGATGTGTCGCTCATCAGGAGAGTGTGTGCAGATGGAAAACATGCAACATAAATCAATCCACAACATTGCTCTCTGAGCCCTCGGGGGCTTCGACATTTTCCCCTTTTCTTCGCTAAATTCCCGCCTCTCTCTGCGGAGCTGTGACAGCTACCACAGAATTATTTCTCCCTGTGATAGATCAGGCCGATGACTCATCCATAGCCTCCTCCTCCTCCTCCCTCTGCATGTAACTCTGTTGCTCCGTTTTACACCTCCCTCCTCTTTCTTTCTCCCCCTTAACCCCTCCCCTCAGCTTCTGTCTCCCCCTCCCCTCTGTTTTCTCTCTCCTCATGCCTTGTTTTTCACTCTCTCAATGTTATCTGTGGATTCCAGCAGCTTCTGCACTTTGACACTCCATCTGCTAGTTCGTGTGTGTGTGTGTGTGTGTTTATGAGCCGTCTTGAGTCACACAGAGCCTGACAACAGAGACGTAAGCAGTAAGCAGTGGCGGCTAATGAAGCCTTTCAAGTGGGCGTGTGAACTCGTATTATCATTTGAGTGAGCTCTAAGATGTGTATCGGCTTCATCCGACATCCAGAGCATCATGCTGCAGATGTTAGGGGTGTAATGACCCACAAAATACACTGTTCACTTCAATATGTTACAGCAGAGAGACATTTTGATACAGTTTCAACACAAAAAAGCGGTGGCTTGGATTTCAACTTTCAATTCAGTGTTATGAAGGTGCAATTGACACTTGATACTAATATAATGCAGTTTTCCCTGGATCATTTACAGCTATTATGAAAAGCAAGATAATAATAATAATAATGATAACAATAATAATGATAATAATAATATCAGCTGGCCAATATATGTCTTGCTCTACATTTTATTGATGCAAAAATCAATAGTAATTTGCAACATTATCTGTAATGTTCTTGTACATAATGCACAACCAGAGATATTTAAGGGATATTAAATATAAATGATATAGCTGGTTTATAAATTTATATCTTGTAACAGTTGTATGTTTACACCTACATGTACTGTGAGTCTGTATTAAAGCTGCAAGAATTAATTAGTCGATCGCATAAAAGAAATAAGTTGTAATCAATTCATTAATTAAGTCGTTTTTCAAGCAAAAAAGCTAAACATTTCATGGTTTCAGCTGTTCAAATGTCAGAATTTGCTGCTATGACTTGCCTTGGGGGATTGACCTTTATATAAGAGTCAGTTCTGCTGCTGGGTTTATAATAAACAACAGGGCACAAGCAGTGAACGAGAGCACGTTAAACTGGGACTCTCTTTTAATTCCTACTTGCTCACATGTTGTATGTAAAGCAGTTGGCATGAACAAACACTGGAAAAATACATAGAGAGACTGTTGAACACATTACTGTAAGGGGGGAGGGGGGTGATGATGAAAAGCATCTTTAGTCGCAGCCCTCGTCTTAATGTCCTCCTAATGTGCTGCTACAGTGTTAAACTCAATCGATCGCCATCCATGTTGTCACGTTGCACTCACAATAAAGGCAGCATGGGTTAGAGGAAATGAATACAGTAAGTCATCCCAAACACTGATCCATAATACTTAAAGCTAATGTTGATGAGGAGCCAACAAGTTCATCATGGTGACTCATTCAGCTGCTATTGGCATGTGCAGCCCTCTCCATAATCAATGGACAAATGGACTGCCTCCCTCCCTATCAGACAGACAGTGACTTATATCACAAGGAGAGAACACTCGAGTGTCTTTGCAGTGCGTCATGAGTGTCCACTGTGTCATGGCAACGCAGAAAACCTCATTTTTCACTCAAGGACGGCAGTGGGAATTTTAATGAAACTCTACTGATCAACTATTTGTCACTTTCTATTACATTTGGTGTTACAAAAACACACAAAAAATGACAATTCAGCAACTCACATGAAGCGCAGTTCGGACTCCCGGCGTACCAGGACCTCTCGCAGGCGCTGGATACGAGCCATCTCCACCTCGATCTCCTCTGGAGCCATGGTGCTCTCTGCCATGGAAACATCTGAATGACCTGGGAGACAGGGGTGACAAACAGTAAATATAAATAAGGAGGAGTAAACAAGACAGGAGGAAAATTAAAAAGCAAACTTCTAACATCCCAGTATTGAGACTGTTTTTCTCTACAAGGGCAGCTTTGCTCCAGACACGTCTGTTACGTGCTTCTCTTCACCTTGGACAGCACTTAAGGGTTTGACACATATTTTCTGGTTTGACTGTTTAATTATGATTTTATATTTTGAATATTATATGATGTTCTTGTGTTATGTATACAAGAATATTTTGAAAATTCAATAAAGACGTGTTTAAAAAAAGAAATCAAAAACTCACTATACATGAAAAAAATAACAGATTCCAGTGGCACATCAACTGTATCCAATTTTAATTTGTTTTCTTTTTTTATGAGGCAGATGCACCTGAGTAGGGATGTCAAATATTAATAATTAATTGATCCATCACCTTTAAAAATTCAATGCATTAAAAATTTATTAATCAATAATTAGTCAGTAGTCTAGAAGTGGCAGTAGTTGCACCCCATTTGGCATTGTTTGTCTGGCTGAGGCATTTGTGGAATAAAGCAACTTAAATCAGACATCTGTAATATACTAACTGTAATAAATCATAAAATGACCATGATATGTTATCAGAGATTAAGAAAACGTCGAAAATCGAACTACTGGCTTCTTTGACAACAACGCTACAGTCAGCATGTTCTCCTTTAAATTTCTATTCCTGCCCCCAACTTGTGTTGTTTGCCCATTTTGCATTAATTAGAGTTCAAATTTAAGCTGAATGTTCCCCGAATGAGTAAGTGTCTGTTTATGAGTACATTGACAGACAGTTGACATTTATAAACAGCTTATCATCTTACAGTAGATAACTCGTTGTCACTTGTTATTGTTAAATTGCAATGTTGCACTCGTCTTGCGCTTCTGCAGTGTTCCTGCAACCTGCCTGAGCTTCCTCGAGTCTGGGGAGGAGGGGACGGGAGGGACAACTCACTTCAACCATAGAAGGTATATTAAATAGGGATTCAACCCATTTAATATACAGTCTATGGCTCCAACTCGCTATTTGGACTGCAGTACTTATTTTTGGATGCACAATTGTTACAACTAAACTTAAAATGAGAAAAGAATGAGACAAAAACAAAAGTAGAAAAAAATAGAAAAGATAATTGGTAATTGGTAATTATTAATGACTAATCAAATAAATGGCGGTTACCATTTTGGTTACAGAAAATTCAGAGAGTCTGCAACCCTACACCTGAGGGTTTCTAATTTCTGTCTTTTAATCCTTGAAAACTTTCTTGAGGCGTTAGAGTCTTGGCAAACACGTTTCTCACCTCGTCTCCCTGTGACATGTCACATCACATCATCCAAAGCGATGATATTTAGGCAGAAAGCAGCTTGTGTAATAATAATAATGTGAATTTTAGGGTTGCAGCAGCGCTTCAGGCCCTAATGACAGCTTTTCACTGAAAGGCCTCAATCACTGATGATGAGAAAATGTGAGTATGACACGAAGAAAAGCTGGATTTAAGTGTGTAATACTGACACTTTTCCCAAGTGTACAGTTGTTGTTGTCTGATGATGATACGGAAAAGAAAAAAATACCTTGGTAACATGTTCTACAGCAGCCATGTCCATAATGCATTATAAACATACAATCAAAAACTATAGTTAAATGCACTCATAAATATTTATAATGATGTTTTCAAAATAATCATAGCACAATATAAAACATTTTAGAATTACTTATAAGGTCAAGTATCATAATACTTCATAATTGCTGGTCAGTCAGTCTGGTTATTTTTGGATCATATAATTTGCATAGTAATACATTATAACCATTTTATAATGCATTATAATGTAATTATTAGATATTCTAAGTGGTCACTGGGTGAAGCAATGAAATTCCTATGGTGTACACAGATGATACATTACAAGTTGGTTATAAGTCACTAAGTGAAAAAGATAGATTTAATGATAATCATGGAAGACAACACATAAAATATTGTAAAAATAATTTATGTGTTTAAAGGTTTAATGGTAATACATTATAATTTTATAATTAAATGTAATCATAGCATAATGCCTTATAATCATATTACAAGGTATTATAACAGTGATTATAATGCTTTATTATTATCATATTATAATTTATAACAGCTATGAGAATTATATAATCCTTGCCAGTATCAGTGAGTTACTAGAAATAATGTATTGTGATACATGACCTTATAAGTCATTATAAAATGTTTTAGAATGTGTTATTATTGATAGAAAGCATACTGAATGAGTGCTTATAACTATAAGAATCCACTGCTACAAGCACAGTATGATGCATTATAAAACCTTCGTACTGACATGGATCAATGAGGGGCTGTGTCTTCTTGCTGATTGGGTCATTCCTCACTGAACTGGACCACTGACCTCACACTCTCCATATCTGCCACTAAACACTTACTACACTGACCAAACATGTACTGCACAAATCAATACACTGACCGACCACTGCAAATGCTGCGGCTCTTGCAACAGATTGGCCAACTTTACCAGCATCTTGCAACATACAAGCAAGATATTGATCTTGATCTATAACCTCCATTCCAAAGAACCTGGGACGCTGCGTAAAACATAAATAAAACAAACTTTTTGCATTATATACTCAACTGAAGCCAGGACAAAGACAGGACAATGTATTTCATGTTTTACCACGTCGACTTTCTTAATTTGAGGTCTCCAGCACATTTCAAACAAGTTGGAACAGGGCAACACAAGACTGTGAAAGTTGTGGAATGTTAAAAAAACAACTGTTTGGAGCATTTCTCAGATAACCTGAAGTGTACAACTGAGGAAGTTGGTTTTTCATATAAATTTCCATCTGTCTCCATCACAAATCATTAACGCTGCACATCTTTAACATAAAAACTGTATTACAAACTGAGATTCTGAAAGATATAGATGTTTACCAGAGTCATGTGTAGATGGGAACTCCAGACCTGCGAAAGATCTTGGGAGAGTGATCATTTTAACCCAAACCATGATTTTTACCTAACACTAACCAAGTGTTTTCTGTCCCTTAACCTATCCAGGTCTACACTACAGGGTTGCCACATTATGAAACATTTCTTTTGTACAATGCACAATGAAGAAACAACATGTACAAATCTTACTAGAGTTTTGCAAATCAAGGGTTCCTTTCTAACACAACCATTGATCGGGCAAGTTGCATTTTGGGAAGTGTAGGGTGCAGGGTTTTGAGGGCTAAAATTCAGTATGTCTGGGCCCTAAAGGTCAGGAAATCTGGGGATCTGGTGCTTCAATTTTGACATTTGTTCATCTCTCTTAAAAGCCCCCTCGTTATGGTGACAGAATAATTAAACACTAAATAATAAATGATAATAAATAACCTCAAAAATATTGTGTAATATTCTGCTTCCACTTTTATGCAGAATATGAATATTTCAGTCTCAGCAAATACACCCTCGTAAGGCTGGTTGCCAACAAAACACTGATACCTGATGTCACTGTATTCATCTGTAACTTGACATGTTCCACATTGTATTTTGGCTTATCTGTTTTGTATATTTGTCATTACACTTTGTCATTTGTAATGTCTCTGTTTTTTGTCACCTGCTGCGGGACTAGAGATGAAAATGAACATTTTTGCTAAAATCCACCATATTTACGGTACAGCTTATTTTTAAAATGACGTTCATTAATGTGTGCTGTCACTATCAAATAAACAAATAAAGATAAAGTCGGTGTCTGGCAAAAATATTAGGGTTATTAATTATTATTGGGTTGATTCAGCATTTTGTCTACAATATGTCACAAAATAGTGAAAAATTTCCCATAGTCCAAAGTGATGTCTTTAAATGCCTTGTTAATCCCACAAACAGTCCAAAGCCCAAAGATATGCAGTTCATAATGAGATATGGGTACAAAAACATTTTTGAGAGGCTGGAATCAGAGATTATTGAGCATTTTAGATTAAAAATGACTTTAAAGACAGATTCACTTTATCAAAGTCTGTCTTATCTTTCCATCTGGACACTTACTTGTCCATATGGACATTAAAAGAGTTACTGGCGTGTCTAATCATTCCTCTGTCCAGGCTGGCTGTGAAGTGATCCCTTCCTAACATGCCTACACTGTCACAAGATCCCCAGTCAGTCCACAAGCTCATAAGTCTGAATAAACAAACTATTTGCATCTTTAATCCTGAGCTGTCGAATATGACGCATGACATTTATCCACAGTCTGTCTTCGAGGACTGGATCAGCTCCTTGTTCTCCTGCAGCAACACGAACTGCAGTCTGCGTTTGTGGTACTTTTCAGGGAGGACAGAGCTGACTCACCACAGCAGACAGAAGTCTGCACAGGGGGGCCCTGGTTTGTTTGTGCCTCACTGATATTGAATCATCATCCAACGTGTCTGCTGACAAAAGACGCTGACGCCAAAATAAAAGTTTATGTCATAGATTTGCAGCATGTTACGGCACACAGCAGCAGGGCTGGGCAACATATTGATATTATATCAATATCTTCATATTAGACTACATATAGTCTCAGATATCGGATATTGTTATATTGTGATATGTGTGATATAATATTGCTACATTGTTAAAGTACCAATAGTCATCACTACAATATTGTCACAATTTAAAAAAAATATCAATATCAAAGTATTTGGTCAAAAATATTGTCACATATGATTTTGCCCATATTGCCCTACTTTAATGTTATATTGTTGGGTAGTTTATAGGGCTGCATCTAATTATTATTATTATTATTATTATTATTATTATTATTATTATTATTATCATTATTATTATCATTATTATTATTCAAGTGATGATTAATCTGTTGATTATTTTCTCGATTAATTGATTAGTTGTTTGGTGCCTAAAATGTCAGAAAATGGTGAAAAATGAAGATCTGTGTTTCCCAAAGCCCAGAAGATGTCCTCAAATGTTTTTGTTTTGTCCACAACTCAAAGATATTCAGTTTACTTTCATAGAGGACCAAAGAAACCAAAAAATATTTTCACTTAAGAAGCTGAAATCAGAGTTTGGACATTTTTTCTTAAAAAATGACCTAAAATGATTAGTCAGTAATCAAAAAAAAAGTGAGTGATTAATGTAATAGTTGACAAGTAATCGATTTATTGATTCATCGTTGCAGCTCCAGTAGTTTAATCTACAGCAATGCATAATATTCTATAAAATCATCACTATTTGACAATATACTGTCTCTCAGCATAGCCCTAAAGATATTGTTATATTATTTATAAGCCACCTCGCCCAGCCCTACACATTAGGGGCTAAAGTTTGATCAAAGTGTTTTTCCTTTATCTTTTCTCTCTGCCTTGTTTTTCTTTGCACACTCCCCTCTCAGCCACGTGGTCACCATCAATAAGACCAAGCTGCATTAAGTCCTGACTGGTGGCAACACGCCAGCGCAATAATGTCTTAACAGCTCCCTTCTCGTCTGAACAAGCTGCTCTCACATACACACACACCTACTCAGCATTAAAAACATCACAAGCACTGAAGTGCGTTGATGCTCCCTAATTAAAAGCAGCTTGTCCACCAGATACAGGTGAGGTTAACTCCAAAGTTCCAGGCCAACACAAACAGCACCTGCAGATGTAAACCAGTGTCCTCCTCACACATAATTAACCAGCTGGAATTACCCCAGTTTCATTAAAACAAACTGGCTCATCAGTGTATGTAGGGATTATGATTTAATGAGGAATAAACAGCCTGGAGAGGCTGGATGGAATGTGGTGCAGCCACCACATGGGGATCACCAATGAGGAAATGTCAGCATCTGTATCTGACAGCCAATGCAGACGCCTGTGACACATTCTGCAGTCACACTGTATATACACTGCTGCTGCCTCTGGAGCCCAAAAAAAACAAAAACAAAAAACAAAAACAAAACACAAACTCTGAGAATAATAAGATATGGTAAACAAAAAATGACAGATAGGCAGTATGTCTATAGTTTAGAGAAGATAAACTTGGAGGGGGTATGCTCTACTTTACCTCTGTTGTTGTTTTCTGACTGTGTGTGTGTGTGTGTGTGTGTGTGTGTGTGTTTGTGTGTGTTTGTAGTAGACAGACAGAGTCAGAGAAGAGAGAGAGCAACGGCTGGATCCGTTAAAATTTCTAAAAATATCCACTGCATTTTTTTCTTCTTCTCTGACTTAATCTGGAAGTTTCTTCTTCACGCCCTGCTCTCCTGTGATGAGTTATCCTCAGTGGAACCAACTAGGACGTCTTAAAGTACGTTATCACTTGGTTGCTTCCGTCAACACATGCGTCATTCATCACCTCTTATCACTTGGGCGTTGACAATAAGGCAAAATAACAAAAACATCTCATGCAATGGCTCTGCAGCTAATAATGTTTATTTATGTTTGATCGACTTTACGGTCATTTTTGACACTGTAGTTTGTGGTATTGTTTAGTGATGCTAAACAATTTATTAATATTATATGGATAACATAACATGAGACTAGCTATCGGATATCAGATATTGCTATATTGTGATATGACATAAGCGTTGTTGTTTCCTGGTTTTAAAGGCTGTGTTACAGTAAAGTGATGTCATTTTCTGAACTTACGCGACTGATCTAGCTGTTCTATTATTTGACTTTCCCCACTTAGTCATTATATCCATCCATTACTGATTATTATTGAAAAATCTCTTTGTGTTAATATTTTGTGAATAGATCAAAAGTCATTCCTATAATGCCAATATTTAAGTATTTTTAATAAAAGTATTGTGATATTTGATTTTGTCCGTAACACCCAGCCATATTTTATATACAGTTTGGTAGTTTAATCTACAGCAATGCACCGTATGCTATATGATCATCATATGGTATATAGGTATGTTATTTTGGAGAAAATGTGCATATTAAGATATACTGTATATTGTGTATCATTTCATAGCCTCCAAAAAATGAGATATTATTTATAAGCCACATCACTCAGCCCAGCAATTAATTGTTAAGTAAACTGAGAGAAAATTATTTGCCAATTACTGACATGCACCAAAGAAAATACAAAACATTCTCTGATTAAAGCTTCTCCAAAGTGAAGATTTTCTGCTTTTCTCAGTTTGAAACAGATGAAAACTGAATGATTTTGAACTGTGGGTTGAAAAAAAATAGCACTGAGATATTATAAGAGGCATTTATTTTTTTTAGTATTTTTTTCAATCGTTTTATAGACCAAAAGATCAGTTGACTAAAAGTAAAAATAATTGTTAGTTGCAACCCTAAAAATAGGAAAAATAAAATATATGCAAGGCAATATAATATAAAAATCAAATTCAGTAGCTCTGCAGATCTTAAGATCTTAATTTTCAGCTGAAAATGTGTCAAACCGGTGTTTGTTCAGCTTTATAGTCATTTTGAGAGCGCACAGTCTGTGGTGTTGTTATATTGTGTCAAAAGAAATTGTAAAGTACTTTTGAGCAGTCAGCCTTTTCTTATCAAGCAGCACATACCTGGAACACTGTACCCATAGAACCAAGGTACATCACATCTCTGAACTCATTCTCCACGTCTGTAAAACAGCTATACTACATGATCAAACATGCTCATGACCTGAACTAGTGGTTATGTCATTGTTTTATTAATTGAGTGTGTTTTGTCTGTGCATATCTGCTTTCGTATGTTATATTTTAATGTAGTTGTTTTTTTTTTACATGCGATCAGCCAGCTTTTGTCGGTGCTAATGTGCTTTTGTATGTTGTCTTTTAATGTTTTCACATGTCATCAACCTGCCAGGGACTGCAGACAAAAATTGGCATGTATGGCTTAATCTGGCATATTTACATGATGGATTTAGTTAATGTGCGTTGTCCCTTCTTAAAGAAAACAAGCACAGTTGCCATCATTGAGCAGAAATGGTTGGGTTTGTGCTCACCCCCTGCACAATTTACAGTAATCCTCAAAAATCACTGAAAGTGAGAGGCATACTCTGTGGCATTTTGGAAAACTGTCTTCAGAGTATAATATTTCACCAATTTATTCATAAACTCAAATATTCCTCCAAATGTTGACTCAAATGTTGATGTGTAGAGGGTATTGATTAGAGCAGAGGACTTGTATTGACTCATAGCTATGCTCTTCTGCATCAGCTCAGACTGAATCAAATGACCACAAGTTTTTAAACGCTGTTCTTGCTCTATTTGTGGTATATTCGTTGGCTCAGATTCATTCACAAACCGCGCAGTACCCACAGTGTGCACGTTGGGGAATTAAAGGGCCTTTTAGCACCAAGGCAGCTGTATCGATACGTCCCAAACCTTTGTGAGTCACATATTAACCGTTTCACTGCTGACCACACACCGGCTTCTCACACAGTCAAACACATACTGAAAACACTGAGGCGATAACCTGCTGTTTGTGACCAACACACGGTGAAGCAGCGTGATATTTTGATGCTGGACGCTCACCTTTGTCGGTTGTCCACGCCGTTTCCGACACTGCGCCGTAGCTCCTGAGCGCGCGCTCGGTGTCCGAAATAGATTTCTTCAGTTCCATGTCGCGTGCACAGAACACAATTTAACGGAGTGTTTGGTCGGTTAAATCTACACGGTGCCTCTGTGTGTGTGTGTCTGTCCGTCCCTCCAGATAACTCTGTTTCACCCGGTGACGAGGCTCCAGCGACCCGAGCCGTTGAGCATCTTTATTCAAGCTTTCAGGTCCCTCGATGTGAGGACGGAGGTGAGGATGTGGGGAGCATGCGCAGTGCGGGCAGGGATGTGAAGACTTGGGAGACACCCACTGGCACCAAGATGACGATAAAAATAAAACAATAGGCGCACACTTACACTGGAGTTTTTATTGCCAGCCTGTCCAGGAATTTGTTTTTAGTATGTTTATGCCAAAGCTCCACTTGAACAGATTACATGAGATAAGCAAATGACAAAACAGTGACCAACAGAATAACAATAGAGGTGACATAAGTTTTTAAAAAAGTAAGTTGAAATGAACTAAAATAGAAAAGTAGTATTGGCAATTTTACTGAAAATAATATTGGCAGTAATACTGAAAACCTAAAAAAACAACAACAATTATTTCACGGCTTTGTTACTTGATTCTGACTGGCCAGTTACAGCATTTTATTGTCTGTTATTTCTGTTGCTACGTATAACAGGCCAACAGCCTGGAGGCAGTTGTGAGCATAGATTATGGAGGAGCAATAAAACCCTTTTTATGTCCATAAAATCATTTTTAAAATGACTAATTTGATTTTTTTTGACAGGGTGGTGTAAACCTCAACGCAAAGCAGAGTATATTTAGCAATTATGACCTGCTCAGTGTACATTATCCATATTGTACATTATTGTACATAATAATAATGAAAATAATTATTGTATTATCGCACATGATAATGAACATAATATTGCATCAAATGTAAAATAATATTGTACATGATAATAATAATTAAAATGTTACAATGACCTGATAATGAACGGAATATTGTACATGACATTAATGAAAATGAAAAGTAATGTTGCACTTGATATCAAACGTAATATTGTACATGATAATAATAATTAAAATGAAAAGTAGTACATATCGTAATATATGATATTAAACATGACATTGTACCTGATAATAAGAAAAAGTAATATTGCACATGATGTTAAAAAGTAAGACAATTAAAGTGATGCAATAATATTACAATACAGTAACACTGCACATATTGGTATTACAGTTCCCAGTGTCAAACACTGCAGCTGTCCTTCCTACAGAAGGGCAAGGAGTTATACAGTACGGTACAGTTTCCATGTATTTATTATTAATAAAGGCACATAAAAGCTAGCAGGGGGTATAGCTCATTAAGCACTTTGTATCTGAAGTGCACCTCTGGTTGTTGTTTGGAAAACAGAAATAGGCACAGACAGGTAAAGTGCCAGGTGTTTTCACATAAGGGGGTCTGTTTGCATATGGCAGTTAGACAAATGGAATCTGTTTGAGCAGACGTTAACAAATTTAGAAACAACTCTATTAATAGGTGCCTAAAGCTTATTTTTTGAGGTTTTAGAATGAAGGGGGATAGTCAAAATGAGTAAAACTGGCAGAAGCAGCAGCAAAGGAAGCAAAGTACATGTTGTGCTCAATATATTCCCACAACAGAGGGAGACAGAGCTGCAGTTGCATCTAAACGATGAGTAATACACAAGAGTGAGTAATATTTCTGTCTGAACACAAGCCAAAACACACCTAAGGTGCATCTTGATAGCAAATATCAGAGATATTTCAGGACGACTGTAAGCATAAGAAGTAAACTGGGTCGGTTGTACAATATACAGTTCTAGGTTAAAGTGCGTAACTGACGTCTATTGTGTCTATAGCTGCATATGCTCAGTAAACACTCACACAATGAATCAATGTTTTAAATTTATTCAGCAATAAATATTATTGATCTCTACCACAGTTAGTGCAACTAAGGTGCAAAATGTGATTAAATCATAGTTTCAATACATTACAGTCAACAGCGCTAATCAATAGTGATATCAAGTGAGAAATGTCAGACTGTGTTAAAGTAGCAAAACAACCTTTGAATCAGTTATTAACATTAGCCAGTCTCCAGTTTCTGATATGAACAAAGGGAATATGAACTGATTTGATCTTTTGGTTCCAGTGTAACACATCAGCATATAAATAATAATTAGGAACAAACACTCTAACACTACACTAACAAGAATGCAATTTAAAGGATGTCTGATAAAAGAGATCAAACAGCCGTAGTAATTACATTGTTTTTCTGTACCCCAATTCAAACACTGTAGCATTATTAATGTTATTCACAGTATTAGTTCAGTTATGTGACAGAGCAAACAATATAATCACAGTGTCTCTAGTATATCAAAATGCAAAATGCATTTTTGACTCAACCACATCAGGAAAACAAAAATAGACACATCTCTATGTAATATATGGGAACACAAGTGAATGAAAAAGTTTTTTGTTAATTATCTGCATGTGACAGAGGAGACAAGTTTTCAATTCTAAATATAGGAATGACAGTCAGCTCTTGTTCTGAGCTGTAGTCTATTTATAAATATGACCTCCACAGAAAAAAGCTTGGCGGAGGCTTCTGATGTCACACTTCAAAAATCACTCCAGGCAGGGAAACCTATAAACATTTTCAAATAAAATATGGTTATAATAGCAAACTGCATCAAAAAATTAGGATGTGGTGCAAAGAGAGACAATAGAGAGCACTTCACAGCATCATATAACATAAAGTAGGACAACAAGCAGGCAGCATTTCATCATTCAAGTAAATGGATGTCTGAGTCAACCTTCATCATCCATTTTTAGATTCAAAGAAATCTTCAGTAGTACTTCATTACATATATGATGTAAACGGATAATGGTTGAATATGTGAAACTCAAAAATGTATTTTCAGATATGTTTTAGTGTTTTGCAATGATTTTGTTTTGTTGTTTTTTGCACTTGAATGATGCATCTGTGCTGTATCTCCTGTTGGCTCAGCTCCTTATGGTCCTTATGTATAAAGTACCAACCTGTACATTAATAACAAACAGATATACTCTAGAGTATAACAGATTATTTGTACCTGTGTGCATCTGTATTTGGCACTTCTTGTACCAGAGTGTAAACTGAAACCAAAGCAGTTAGTCCTCAGGCACTCTGTTGCAGTTGCAGATAACAGTCTTATCTTTGCTGATATAGAATTTGGAAATATGGCCAATTTCATGAAGTTAATAGTCTATGCTAATAAGATAGCTGCCACTCCACATTGTGGAAATAATTATTTCCCACTCCTTTGCCAGTTTTTCATTTAGATGTAAAGCAGTGGAACATTGGCCTTACACTTTCCAATCATCACAGCTTCCGTCCCAGATATAGAAGTCCTCATAAATCATCCCAGTATCATTAAGCACGGTCCAATTGAATAAGGGTACTCTCTTGTTCTGAATCTAAGAGCAGAAGACTGCATTTATAAAAATAAAAAACAACACCTGATGAGAAACACACCATGGTGATGGCTCCACTGTGGGATGGAAAAGTAGGACTGGAATACATTTTCCCACGGTATGCATTTTGAAAAATATACTGTGTATATTGTACATTCAATTTGCTGGACACAGTGTCCTAAAGCACCTTGCAGCATCATGAGGACACCAATTTTCAACCCCAGTGAGACATGAAACACAAACCCTGGCAGTGATGGTGCAACATCAGCCACTGAAAGGACTGCTGTCCACTGGACCATCTGTCTCCTGTTCAGAGCAAAGCTTTTTCTGTTAATGTTTTGTTCCCCTCTATTATAACGACTGGTTCTACACACTTCAATTTTGAGCAGGTTTAGATAGAACTGTTGCCTCTTTGGGAGCATCCGTCTTCTCCTTTGAGTCTACTTTCTCCTTTGTGGGCTCTGCTTTGTCCTCTTTGAGAGGGAACATCCATGCCAGAGCAGCACCAGCCGTGCCATCGCCGCTCTGACGTGAAAAGCAAAGGAAGGTGGCCCAGACGAAGGCGCAGCAGCCGGTGAAGGTGGTCCGCACATACAGAGGCACCAAGGCAAAGTTCAGAAACTGAGGGAGACAGACAAAGATTACAGTGTATATATGTCATTGTACTGGTATGTTACATGTTTAATTCCAATAAATAATTCAGATTTATTATTTGAGCAGTAGATTCTATAAATAAGTAATTTTATGTCTAATAAAGTGTATTTAGCCCTTAGTTGGTCAGGTTTGTGTAATTATGATATTTGTCTTTCAAAATTCATCATAATGCAGAAATACCACGATTGGGTCACTTTAAATATCATAACAGCAACTGAAATTAATGGAAATGTAAGAACAAAATCTACACTCAAAAGTCCGAGAGGGGTCTGGCTGCAGACCTCCACTCTCAGGACCCTTCCTTGCAGACCTGCACTGTGAGGTCTCCTCCACTCTCAGGACCGGAAGTTGATACGAACGGGACGTGTCCCCTCCAATATTAGAGACAGGCGCATTCGTCTCACCCAAAAATTATACCACGTAGGAGAAAAATATTTGATTTTTAAATCTTTAACTCACGTGCTTATATTTTGAAAGCACAACGCAGCGTCATGTCAGTGGCCCGCCCGCCCCCTACCTCACCGGCCCGGAGAGTGTTTGGGAACTCACGACTGATGGTCTGATGACAGAAACTCTTTTGGACGAGTTAAAGCGGTTTGTAGGGAACGTTGCCATGAATATGGCTTGTTTATAACGTCTTTTTGTTAGTTTACATTCACATTTAGAAACCGTATCTCCACTGTATAATAACTTGTTGTTGAAGTCGTCTTGTGCATGCCATAGTGCTCACTTAAATGTGCTACCACCATATATTTTTTGTATAATTTTGTTTTAATTATTACAACATAATTTGTCTCTTACAGATGCATAATTCAAGATGCCACCCTGGATGTAAAAGATGACGACAAAGAATTAATTCTGGAGCCTTTCAAGTTTTTGTTTTATAACATTGAAGATATGTGTTTCTTCTGTTCAAAGAGAAATAAAAAGTTTGAAAGTTTGTTTTGTGTCTACTGTTTTCTCCTGTAACAGAGGTTATTGGCTATCTGCGTCATGAAACTAGGTATTCAGTAATTCAATGAATTGAATACACAAAACTAAGTTAATCAACCCTTACATCCTCCATTGGCAAATCC
>JAJHUR010000190.1:47817-64026 GCA_027495735.1 Lutjanus campechanus
CTGAACAAGCCACACGTAGCTTGATCTTCGTTAGACTGACTGAACAGCCTCAAAGAAATTATATTTTACAATTCTTCATATTTTATTATAACGAAATTCGTTAAGGCAAGTAATTCGGTGCTTTTAAAGTCATGATATTAAGCTGACACGGATCACTTACTTTGTTTGCGGTCAGACGTTACAGCGTCTCCATCATAAGGCTGCACGGTGCGTGTCGCTGTGTTAGATGCAGTCGGCTTAATAAAGTCAGTGATCACACATTAGAATTATATATTTATTTTAAAAACAACCTTTCATTCATCTATGTTTGGATTGGATTCTTCGGGAGATTTTAGCGTCTGAAATGCGTTTAGCGCATTTCATTACCGCCAGCTGATGGAGGTAAATCCGTCCGTATGCGGCATCTCTGACAATATTTAACACAGAAGTAATTTGGAAAAGTATGAATCTAAGTGCATTAAGGGTCAGCAGAGTTTGAATTCATGGTGCTTTGTTCTTATTAATCAATTAATTATAGCCGTAGTAAGCTCGCTGTCATGCGCGCGCGCGCGCACACACACACACACACAGGCCCGCCCGCTCCCTCTCCCTCCTCTGTCTCTCTCTCTCTCTCTCTCTCTCTCTCTCTCTGTCTCTCTGCCTCTCTCTGTCTCTCTGCCTATCTGTCTGTCTGTCTCTCCCTCCCTCCCTCCCTTAACTGTGCGTTAGCCACAACTTCTTGTAATATCGCCAAGGGAAAAAAACTATCGTTGTTCATCCCTTCAATCGCCAATATACGATCGGATCGCCAATCGGCACAGCCCTACATTGGGGGCGCTATTAATTATCTGCATGTTTGTTAAAAAACAACAACAACAACCACCCCACACACACATTTCCACGTGTTGCTGTTAGCTGTGAAAAAATGGCACTATTAAAAAATCTAAAGAGAAAAGTTAGCAGTGAAAACAGGATCTTGAGGTCCTGAAGATCCTGTTTTCACTGCTAACTTTCTAAAACCTCCTCAAGTTGAGGAGGTTTTAGAGACTATTGGAATTTCAGCACCAGGCGCTGTCCGCTGACGTCGAGCGTCCACGTTGCACCTCGCTGATGCGCTTATTCACCCTCGTATCCAGATATAACAAATAAGAATTTAGATCGATTGAAATGTTTCTGTTCTGAAAAATGAAGTTTCCAAATAAAGAGCTTTTTTGAGACTGTCAGTCCGATTTTTTAAAAAGTATAATTTATTTTTTTTTATTTTCATTCTCTAGTTCAAACAATCTCATGGGCCAGATGTTTTTGCTTGCGGGCCACATGTGGCCCGGGGGCCGCTAATTGCCGACCTAGGAAGTATGTTGATGAATCACGTTTGAGCTTATATTGCATGCTCATGCCAGGCCAAGTTTGCAATTAGAATACGGAGACACCCCAATAAATCCGCATACAGGCAGCAGACGTAAGTATGTGTGCAAACCACAAGCAAAAAAGCCAGTGACATTTGACAGGTCACTAAGAAAGGCAAGGGAAAGGAATGCCACCTAAGGGCAGCGAAAAGAAAAATACTTTTCAACAGACCATGAGCCATCATTGGAAAGTTTTCTCTGTTGGGGTGCAGGCAGATCGCATTGATGAATGTCACAAAAGTTCTTAAGTTGTTAACACACACCATTTAAAATCAAACCTGAGCGTACGAACGAGTCATGGAGGAGACCCATTGATCCCAGAGGTTAAGAATTAACATCTCTGTATGTGTGATACTCATATTTACCTGCATAAATGGCCAGAACATTAGCCCAGTCTGAAAAGAGAGACAAATAGAAAGCAGTCAAATCATTTGTATAGTAAAAATGATAAAAAATAAACAAACAAACAAAACACTTGATGCAGCAGAAGCCTGATGATGACAAAAAATAAACTTTATCTTTCAACCTATGTGGCTGAGAGGCATGTAACCTAACTGTGGTGAAACTTAATCAGGAGATCCATCAGCAGAGCTCTCACAAAACCAAATAATACATGATAAATGAACTGTTTACACACAGATCTATGGGTATACAATACACAAACTGTCTTCAGAACCTGGATTTAGGCACAAGTTAACTGTCATAACATAGCTACCAGTGGCGAGCACTTGAAGATACTAGCAAGGAGAACATACTGGTTACTCACCTTATATGTGTTCAAGAATTTTTCTCTCCAGTCTTCTGTGATGTCCTCTTTTCCCTCCAAGAAGCTGACACCTGGGTGACAAACAAGACTAATGATAGTCCATTCTGTCACCGTTAACTGGAAAATGACTTGACTTATTGAAGGTTTATAGACAGTGTAATTACACTCTGAAGAACCCATAAAAACAGCTTATGGGTGTCTTATAGGAGTAGGAAAAATAATCATTATGGCAATACATGACATATTTTCTCAGGCTGTGTTATTGCCTAGCCCCACAAGCTACCACTACTTTTTTATGTAAATATAAAAGAGATGTTGAAGGGAGCATTTAACAATGTTGCAAGTTCATAATATAAATTACCATGTGTAATACTAATCCCTTTGGTACTTATGATACTGATGATGAGATGTTTGGTTTAGTACAGAGGTTACCAAACTTGTTCATGTTAAGAACCTCCACAATAGAGACACACGACACGATGGACCATCAATATGGTGGAATATGCCTTAGGTTTGAATATATTAAAGTCTTCATAGTCAATCAATGATCAAAATATGATCCTTATTAATTGTAATCAATCAAAACAGCCAACTCTATTTATTTCTTTTTTGTTCCAACTTCTAGGCTAAATAAATGTGATAAAAGTTACAACTTTCTATTCCTCCTTTGCCGGGGACCTCCTACAGCACAGTCAAGGCCCCTGTTGGTTTGAAAACCACAAGTGAAGTATAAAGTTTCATACCCTGAATGTCTTGACTTCACTACACTACTCATTCAAATCTATCGCTATCTGCTTGGAGAATATAATCTGTTCAGTGATGTCTTTCATATGACCTCTGCTCGTCAAGGTTTGTTTCACAGCACAATAGGCACCTAACTGCTAATCTTTACCACAGAGGAGCGCAGCCTCACCGGCAGGTCAAGTTACAAATTGACAGCTATGTGAGCTGCACTTAAGTTAACCATTAACTGCCCGGATGGCTCTCAGTGTGCTGTCAGACAGGTCCGTTTCGTCCTGTCTGTCCCACTGACCTGTGTAGAAGACACTGGTAGCCAGGGGTGCCGCTGTAGTTTGATCCAGTAACAGCTTCCTCATCACCATCCCGGCGGAATTCCCGGGAAACCTCCGCTCCAGGAACCGCATCCAGAAGAAATTGAAGTTACCATGGAAACTGAACGCGATCAGGGCGACGTTCCGTGTGTGCGTCCAGTCCAGTTTCTCCCTCCGAGAAAGCCACTGGTGGACGAAGTCCCCCCCGGCGAACAGACAACCGTATAGTGTAACGTTGGTGACCCACGGAAACCGACGGACATGTCTCAGAAACGCCTTTCGCATTATTTATAGTAATTGTCGCTCAGTGAAATGAAAAATAATGTAAGCAAAATATAATACTTAGCTTTATGTGTCCGTTAGCTAGCTGTGACAAATTACAGAAGCGTCATCTCCGCGGCATCACGAACACTGTTCCCGTCCGGTTTTCGATGGAGAACGCTCATGAGGTTTCAATACGACAAAGTGTAACGTTATATGTTCCTGCTATAACGAACGAGATAATGTGGTAAAACCTCTGATGGGGTGCTTCCTCTTCATACACCATCCAACACCCGGCACGGGACTGCGAGTAGACTGCCACATCTGCCACCGGCCGGGTCAGTTCATTCTGCGCAAAATTACTACGCCCCTTTTTACGTAAAAAGTACAGTAGTTGAAGGGCGGAGCGATGTCGTGTCTAGATAGGAACCCCAGACCCGGGGAAGATCTCGCGAGAGTGGTCATTTCAACATACATGCACATACATACATTCCCTAACCTTAAACAAGCGTTTCCTGTCCTTATGCCTGCCAAGATCTTAATTATAGCGCTGACGCACTATCAAACATAATTAGCTTGTACAAGGTGCACAATAAGGAATTGATGCGTACAAATCTCGCAAGAGTTTCATACATCAAGGGTTCCCTTCTAGACGCTCCCGCGGAGTGAAGCTGAAAACCTTGAGCAACCAGAGTAGCTGGCATTGTCAGTATAATGTGTTAATTAACACGAGATTATTTAGTCTGAATTGTGGAAAATTCTATCACAAGAGTCAATGGACCCGTCCGCTGTGTCTCCCATGGCTGATGTTATTATTTGAGAGGTTCATAAGGATATTTGATTAATTTTTTCAACATAAACAAAACATTTTAATAAGAATCCCTTAAATTTCTTTTAAATGAGCCAATATATTTCAGAAAGTGAACACTTTACGGTTGAAGAATACACTTGTCAGTTGTCCCTGACGCACAAACTATGCAATGTGTTTCTAAATAGATCCTTTTCACAACAGCCAATAGAGCATATAGAGATAGGCATTTCAAACTAGATTTGACCATTTACATTTATTTATTAACAGGTGCAGTATGTTACAGTAGCAAGTTGCATCAAATGCAGTCTTGCAACTTTCTGAATAACACAACTGATGAAAAGGCCATATACAGTGAATAGAGTTGCTTTAATTTTATAAGGGTTTTTTTAAAAAAAAGACAAAACTAGTAAAACCATATGCATTTAACACATTTGACAAAATCTATATCATCCCTGGCACAACATTACTATACACATTTTTTCATGCAGTTTCCTAAAACAAACACATTCAGAGCCAAGTATACAGCAATATGTAGAGTATGTGATGAAATCTCATATTCCACTCTTATCAGGAAGGTGCATTTGTAGAGAAAAATAAACTTTGCTCAACTCTTCAACAACGTAGAGCTTAGCAATTAGTATCTCTTGAGTGAACAAAGTGCCAATATGAATCTTCATTGTTAAAGCAAATTCCCCACCTGTAATTATTCTTTAACAGTGGGTCAGACTCTACATTTAAGGACCATACATGTGGTTTTAAATGTTTTAGCCCACTAACTACATACTGTGCATATATTTTCAAAGCATACCTAAGGTTTTAGATTGATTTCATACCTCCCAAAAATGTAATGTTTTCAGAAATTACTTGAGAGAGGCGAGGTCTGATTTCCTGGTATGGTTGTTGTCACAATATCAGAAATGTAAACGTATACAATACTGGTATAAAAAACAATACTCGATACCTCTTTTGATTTCACAGCTACAAGAAAGAAAAACCCTAGGTACACAAAATAGGATTTTTTTTTTCTTTTACTTTTGTTTTTTGGAATGAGAACTTTCTTAATTTCTTATCATGCCTCGGTACTTTTAACACTATCGAATGTTAGTATTATATTGTTTTAAAACATGTAGTATTTGAGAAAGTATTTAAATATTTATACTTTTGACAACCTTATTTCCTATTTTATTGACACAGTAACTGAACATTAACTGACAAAAATAAAGTTTGAACTCTGCAAGTTAAGTGGCTGTAGCAGGATAAACTGAAATTATGGACGCATGCAAGGTTGGAAGTGAATAAAACTGTTTTCTTGTAGTTTTTGGGCTAAAAAAAAACATACACACCATTAAGAATGGTCTTAGAACTGGACATAAGACAAGAATGTTAATTATTTCCTTTAAGAAACAATCAATCATAGGCATAGTAGGATATTAACACTGACTGACTGCAACACAGCAGATGGTGTAAGGTGCAGCATTTACACCACCTCACAAGAGTGGAAACATTAACTGTTACAGGTATGAACAGTATCACTTGTACCTCCTCTTCTCTCTACTGGACCAGCCAGATGAGACACAAATTGTGGGTTACCTCCATGTTAAGACACGATTAACAAACAGTTGGTGGATGGGTCACAGTGTATCCATTGAGCTGAGAGGCAAAAAACAGTCAGGCTCCATGTTAAGGTTGAGTGAGAGATAAGAGAGTTGAGTGAGTCTGACTAGACAACCCTGTCCCAGTCTCCCGTCTCAGTCCTGTGGTAGAGCTGTGGCTGACCCCCGGGAAACAGGCTGTCAGAGTTGGGATGTTCTAAAAGGAACTGGATGGTGGACTTCATGTGCTGGACGAAGTGTGGCGGCTCAGCCATCGGAGAGGTGGACAGGTACTAAGCATGAAAGGGAGACACCATGGTCAAAGTCAGCATTATGTCCCTTTCTGGACTGCTGCTTCACACTCACTTAGGGACTGTTCCAGACATAAAAGAGGCCTGAGTGACACGTGAAAAACTAGAATTACTGCCTTGTGGTTGTTTGCCTCCGCCAAACAGTCAACTTGAATTTTGCATACGTCTGTCTAGACTCATATAATATAACAAGTGTAGCGAAGACTTTGAAGGAATTTAACAAAATGTGTTTTGAAAAAAAAAAAATCAAGCTGGGATCATGCATGTCACTACATTGACATGCATGATTCCAGCTGTCTTCTCTTTGAGAGTATTTTTACAGAAGAGTACAGAGGACTGCTAGAGAGCTTCGTCACATAGCGCAAAAATAATCAGCTAAAGCCCAATATCAGTAAAACCAATGAGCCTGTGGTGGGCTATTGATTACTGTAATGTTGGTCTGTACTGTGACATCTATTTCACATTTGACTGTCCTGGGAGTGGGATCCCACCTTTATTATTCCTCCTGAGGTTTCTTCCATTTTGCCCATTAATGAGAGTTTTTCGTAAGTCGTGGGTCAGAGGACAGAGGATGTCGTTTTGATGCACAGACTGTGAAGTCCCTTGAGGCAAATTTTTGATTTGTGATATAGGGGTAAATAAATAACTAAAATTGATCGGTCTCGGCTTTCTTTAAGCTTTGTTGTTGTTTTGTAAGTTCACTGAGATAAACAAAAACAGAGTCAAATTCCTTGTATATGTTAACATGCTTGGCCAATAAAGCTGATGCTGATAGAACGAAAAGTTGTAACCATGACAGCAGACAATGCTATAGATATGGGTGTTGTTGCGAAGAAGCTGCAAATTCTAAAACAAGGATGCCTCGCATGCATCTTTAACTTGGCGGCACAGATGATCTATAACATCACCAAAGTTTCAAGTTGGGCACCAAAGATTAGTGTCACCAAGTTCAGTATCCGACTAAATGCTGTTGCTGGCACTAAGGCATAAAAATGGTTAAATATAACAAAATATGAAGTACATCACCATCTTAGAAGTACTAATTACTTCTGCATTCATTTACCTTTAAAATTGTGTCATCATCTTGTGACAACCAGAAGGCAATATCCAGATTTGGAGACCACTGGCAAGGGCCAATTTTCACAAGTCCTCGACTCGAGTCATATATGTCAGCCATCTACAAGACAACAAAACATTCATTTTGTCAATAATCTTTGCACTGAATTTTGTGTTTATATCTCAACAACAAGACTGTGTCCTTAATTTTACAAAATAAAACAATTATCACATGATTAGATTTATTATTGCGAGTATTCTTTATTTGTTTATGACTATAATCCCATGAAAAATACTTATACATTTGGTTGTGGGGTTTTGCATGAAATAGAGAGACTTAAAGGGACAGTTCACCCCAAAACCTAAAATACATATATACATTTTTCCTCTCATCTGTGGTACTATTTATCCATCTAGATTGTTATAGTGTGGGTTGGCTTAGAGATGTCCGTCTTCTTGAGAATATAATGGAACTAGATGGCACTCACGCTTGTGGTGCTCAAAGCACAAAGATATACTGTTTAAATACCATGGTGATGAACAATGCTTTTAAGTATTCAGTGCAGCTCTAATGAATATGTATTGTTGATTTTGGGGTGAAGTGTGCTTTTAAAATTAGGTTTTTGTCTCATTCATTAACAAAATGTCCAGCATTCACAGAAGGCAACACTGTACTGTATATGTGTTAGTACCTGTCCCCCAGTGAAGGTCCTTGCTGACCGCAGCTCCTCTGCAGGTCCTTTATATGTGAACGACGAAGGGAACACCTCCCCCGTTTTAACATTTACACCTGTGCAGAAACAGACACAACATATAAGAGGCTGCATGCCAAGAAAACATTGATCCCCTCCCACTCTGTAGCATTATCATCACTTACCTATTCCATACACGGCAGGCTTATGATTTCCATCAACAACAGTGTCATTAACTTCTAGAAAAACAGAGAACAGAATGGTTAACTGGATGAAAGCATGTAGTATGATATTTCTAAACAATAGTAAATAAGTTGAAACGTATCAAATTCACCTGTGATGCAACATGTTTCTAGATGAATGTCCTCTTTCTGTTTCTGGAACGCTGCTGTAAAGTGAAAAGAGTCTAAGTGTTACAAAGCTCACATACTACCAGCATAATGTTACAATAAAACATGAGGTAATTTAAAATACTATACCCAGTATGCTCAGGCTGAGTTTGTGGGATGTTTTCGACTCATCGTTAAATCCCCCAACAAGATGGAGCTCAAGTCTACACAATGGAAAGCAAAGCAAAGGAAACAAACATTTGAATAGCACATGCACATGTTACAGTATTAGTGTTTATTTGTGTATGTCATACCTGCCCTCCTTACTGACGTTACTTAGCGACGTGACAGCTTTCACAATGAGCGGGACTTCAGACCAGGTGCTGGAACCATCAAGGTGAGCAAGGCAAACTGCTCCACTTCCTAATAAAAGTCAAGCATGGCAGACATTACAATTGGCATTCCTGACTAGTGTTTCTACACAGGCAGAATAAGGCACACAACATCAATCCAATGAAAGGAACATTACCAGTGTGTCGCAGCACAACCAAATGGCAGGTGGTGGCATCCTCAGAACCAATTACTGAAACACAGTCTGTGATATATAAGACAAAAACATGGTTTAAAACAGCTTATCAGTCTTAACCGCTTTTATATAACTGATGTTTAGCTACAATGTCCATGTGCTCCAATATTGGTTCCATGTTGGTTTTATTTTGTAGCTTCAGCATGACCAAGACAAATTTTTCGTGAAAACAAATTTAAAAGCAAGACTGAACAATGCAACTTTATCAGACCTTTCAATATTACATTTCATCTTAAAACAGTTTAAGGCCTAAAATTTAGTTTTTTGGATTTTTGACCTTGCAGACACCCTGTCAAACCAAACAGTCCAGTCAAGAAAAAGCCCCCAGTAGTCCTTCTTCAAAAACCATGTTTTGAGCTGATAAAAGAAAAAGGTCAATATTTAGATGATCAATCATGAGGCTTTACTCACTGTCCTCTGGTGTTGTTGCAGCAAACTCTCGTTGTTGGACGTACAAGAGGCACTTTGGGTCCACATCAACAAGTGGTTTGGAGCGAAATGCTCTTCCATTTTCCTATGACATCAAAAGTAAAGATGTATTACTTAAAACATGTCAAACCAACCCTAGGCTTTGTGGATTTGTCACATTTAAACCAAAACACTATCAGTCTAAGATAGTCATTACTGTTACTTTACAAGTTATTAATACAGACTGTGGACCCTCAACTGGGGTCTTACTGGTCTTATCAATATTTGACTACATATTAGAAGAAAAGCGTCCCCACATCTTGAAGTCTTTTCCAAAGACCAGACTTTAGTCATCGAAAGCTTCAAACATTGGTCAAATCGGTGAAATGTCATGTGTCTTCCATTCCCATTTATTTGCTTTGTTTTATTTTAGGCCACATGCACTTAGTTACACTTCCAATAGAAATGATCATATGACAGTTTGCTGTATCATCTCTGACTGTTGAGCGTCTGCCACCTCGTCAAAGCCAGTCCCATTTATAATTTTTGCGAGGTACAATTTTGCTTTAGCATTACCTGCCAGTTATAAAGTGATTACAGAAGAATATTGTTAACCTGAGGTGACAGCTAGCTCAGCGAGCTAAATTTAGCCACACTTTCAGGAAACAAACCTGTAAATGTGGATATTTGTCGAACAGTTCCGCTGTCGAGCTAATGCGGCCAAGTCCTCTATTTTGAATTAACAAAGGCATTTCCTTAGGCGAGATCCACTTTAAAATCAACGGGTTATCATACAACTAAAAATACCACTAAATTCATACTCTTATTATCTCATATTGTCCGGAGTAAGTGCAAAGCCTTTCAGTCAGCTTGAACTTCCTGGAAGGCTGTCTTCTTCTTCTACTGTTTCAATGAAAAACAGGCTCGCCGTTTGACACATCGCCACCAACTGTTAAAAAGCACGAATGCGCACACAAATCAAATTCACCATTATTACTTAGGGAACATTTGTACGTAATGTCCGTTCTATGGAGATGAATATACGTAGAATTACTAGTTGAAGCTACGTCGCTAAAGAGGGAAGGGAGGGAATGTTCGACGCGGCCGTTTAGCTAACTGCGTGACGCATACAACAATTGTTTACCAAAATCGTTATTAACGTGAAACTATCGTCGAATATACATAGTTTTGCGATCATAAATAGCAGCTATTTCGTTATTTTGCACTTAAACCACCACGTAAACTGTGGTGCCACACGTCCAAGCGTTCGATACAATTCCTGCGGAAGGGATAGTATAACGTTATTTTTTCGTCAAAATGAGAGGGGGTTCTTCATATGGAGACAGAGACAGGGACCGTGGCCGAGATAGGTGAGTTTTTAGTTCATATATGGAAACAAACATGTATTTAACACAGCATTAGTGTTGCATAATGTTTAGACATTTTGACCTAAAGCCATGGCTGTTGTGAGGCTCCAGTGTGGTCTCAGCAGTGGGCCGATAAGTGCAACAAGAAAACAGAAAATCCCAAACCTCGTCAAGGCCTCTCTTCAGTTTGATGGTAACTTACTTTCACAGTAAACACTGCACCGAGTTATGGATGACAAGTGAAACACTGGCCTTAAATTAACCCTAAGGTAGAGACAGGATAAAGGTCGTGTTATCGCCAAAGTCTGTAGACTGGAGGACAAAAACATTGGTCAGAACTTATACACATATTACACATTTTAACATGTAACTTTAACTAACATTAAATATTGGCCTGATGGCGGCAATTAAGGTGAGGTTACTGGATCATCAAAATTATTTAATTTCTTATGAAGAAGCGTGAAAGTTGTACCTGTAGTGTTTAGTTGCATTCTTAACAGTTATATCAATAGAGCTTTTACGGCAGCCATATGTATATGAGATAACTGGGTAAACACTGGTTACAAATGATACTAATTAAAGCCTTTCTACTATTTCATATGAAAATGGCTGCTGTGAAAAAGGTCTATTGTTGTATGTCTAGTTAATCCAAACGTGAACCCTCCAAACCTGTAGACTGAGCAGAGCATTAACTATTACACATACGAAGATCATCACACTAATGAGTTGCACAGTTTTGTGTCGTTAATTCCTGACTGCACATTTAAACATAAACTGGACTTATATATACATGTGTTCAGTACCTAGCTTCATTACATAATTGTACTTGTGTATCAAAAATATAATAAACAGATAGACACATGGATTCAAATAAATGTAGAACATTTAGGCTATGTATATTTTGCATTTGACACATCTTCACATTGGTAGAGATCTGTAATATAGCAGTCTGCATACGGTATATGACTTGTGTAATGATCATCATATGACCTCTTTGGTCAAGGTAGTACCTACAGCTATCCACAGTTACTGTGGACTGACAGTCATTGGCATGATGTAAGCCAGTGGTTCCCAAACTGGGGGGCGGCCCACCTGGGGGGCACAGAGCCACTGCAAGGGGGGCGCGAAAGACCAGGGGAGAAAAAAAGAGTGAAACAAAGCTGAATGAATAGGATCTATGTAGGGGGAATAAACAAATAAGTTTGCTGTTTCTATCCAGCTGACCTTTATTTTGCTAAAATTTAACTTTTGAATTCTTTTTTTGATCAGTTCCATCCCCAATTATTGTTAACAATTGATTGAAAATTTTGTGGTGGGGGGCTTGAACTTTTGTTGGCTTCCGAAAGGGGGGCATACTGGAAAAAGTTTGGGAATCACTGACGTAAGCAAATATACCCAAAATATACAGTACATTGCTGCAGGTAGTGCTGCAGCCTGCCTTGCTGATTCCTATAACTATTAATATCTTGACCTCAATTTGACAGGCCACGGTTTGGGGCCATGAGCAGTCGCAGTGGACCCCCTCCAATGAAGTTTGGAAATCCAGGTGAGCGTCTCCGCAAGAAGAGATGGAACCTGGACGAGCTTCCAAAATTTGAGAAGAACTTCTACACCGAACACCCTGAGGTCCAACGCATAAGTCAGGTAAATTTTTATATTTCTCTCTCTCCCTCACACTCACAGACAATGAGTGTATCATAAAATCTCGTAAAATCTTTACTAAGTCAGAGTAATTTCACCAGAAAGTATTTTAAAAAATATTAATAGTCAATGCACCATGTCCAAGTTTTCTCTCTTTTTCCTCTCTTTGGCTGTTATATCCAGTATGAGATGGAAGAGTTTCGCAGAAAGAAGGAGATCACCCTCAGAGGCTCTGGCTGCTCAAAGGCGATCACTGCTTTTCACCAGGCACAGTTTCCTCGTTAGTAAACCATACATTACACATACTACAGTGTTTTCCCATACAGTCTCAGGAGAACAATAGCATATATAATTAAGAATTAATTCACTCACTCCAGCATCTAGGAATTTCAAAGTGTCATTTTTGTTTTGAAACCCTTTGCATTTAAACAAAACAATACAACTCGTGTAAATGACCAGTTGTATTGTTAGTAAAATATGTGTTACAAGGACTAAAGGTATGTTTACAAGAAGGAAATATTTTCAGGGATTGTCCTCACTGGCTGAAAGGTATAAACCATAGCAACAGTCTAGCAGTGTAACTGTCTTGTTGATCGTCTCCATCCTTATTCTGGCAGAGTATGTGATGGACGTGCTGATGCAGCAGAACTTCAAGGAGCCGACAGCAATCCAGTCTCAGGGCTTCCCAGTGGCCCTCAGCGGCAGGGACATGGTGGGGATTGCCCAGACTGGCTCCGGAAAGACACTGGCTGTAAGGCTGCCTGGCCATCATCATCCTACATGATGATGACGACATTTTTCTTGAATATCTCACAAAATTTTATTTACATAGCAAGATAGAAAGTACTGCCAGAGAAAATTAAAATTAGAATGGAAATACATAAACCATAATACAACATAAAGGCAAGATAACGTGCATATCAGGAACAGCAGTACAACTGCAGAGGGATAATAGTAAGATAATTTAAGACAGTCTAATTAACGTGATTTTAAAAGGGATCTATAATTAATAGTTTTGGCTGATTTTCTGTGGCATGAGACTAGGATAAGTATTTAGTTGTCTTTTGTGTTATTTATTTATTTTTTTCCCCCCTGTAGTATCTTCTCCCTGCTATTGTGCACATCAACCACCAGCCCTATCTGGAGAGGGGGGATGGTCCAATTGTGAGTACAAATTTCAGAGTGTGAATTGTTGTATCTAAATCATACACTACTTTTGTGTGGGCCCACAGTTTGTAAAAACTTCATCATCTTCATCCTCTCTTCATAGTGTCTGGTTCTCGCCCCGACCAGAGAGCTGGCTCAGCAGGTCCAACAGGTTGCATATGATTATGGAAAGTCTTCCCGTATCAAAAGCACCTGTGTCTATGGTGGAGCACCCAAAGGACCACAGATTCGAGACCTTGAGAGGGGTGGGTATGGTTAGATGGGCACATACTAAGGATTATTCACAACACAGGTGCATCCTTGTCTGCTGACTAGCTACGTAGATCATGGCTAAAAATTTCTAGAAAAAATGGGAACCCTGAAATAATCTGGAATTTAAAATTGAAAGCTTTTGAAAGAGTACTTTCCCAGGTTAGTTGTGGGGAAGTGAGTTGATTTAACCCCAACATGTTGTGGTTGAACAACGTATCATTTTATTTTATTATTAAGACACAGAGCTACATCCTGGTAGGTAAATAACTTATACATGACTCTGTTATGTGTGACTTCCACAGCTGCTGCCTGTATTTTAGCTCAAACTCATCTCCCTGTGAGGTGTAGCTGTATGGTCAAATGTTCAGCCTGAGCATCTACTAATTTGTGTATCTTTATTTTTTCTTGATTTTGATTGACTTAGGTGTTGAGATCTGTATCGCCACACCTGGTCGCCTCATTGACTTCTTGGAGTCTGGTAAAACAAACCTGCGGCGCTGCACCTACCTAGTGCTGGATGAGGCTGACCGCATGCTGGACATGGGCTTTGAGCCACAGATTCGCAAGATAGTTGAACAAATCAGGGTGAGACGAAGGCTCCGATATCATGACTGTTGATTTTTAAACCATGGGCCTATTTTTACACATTTTGGGGTCTAAAAGACTAATATGTACAAAAAGCTTTGGAATTGGTCCAGTATATTGCCTCAACTGCCAGTCACGAAACGGGTTACAATGGTTGCAACCAGTCCACGGGGGCAAATGCATACATCAAAGTACGTCATCAAAGATCTCTACAGAGATGGACTTTTTTGTTTATAAAAGTAAGATCTTTTTTGTCTAACCAAAAACAGATGCTATATTGCTTTGTTCAGTGACCAGACTACATGGACAAAAACAGCATTTTTGCCTTGTAGAACACTGGAGCTGCTTGTCTTTTGTTTGACTTTGGTGTTTTGAGGGACTAGTTCAGATTCTAAGTCTGGTGACTTTGAACAGAGTGATATAATGGCTAGTCACTGAGAATGGGTCCAGGTTTTAAAATACCGGAATTACTCATTATTGTAGTATTCATCAGTAAAATCAGTTGCTTGATTTCTATCTCTCTTTCTCAGCCTGACAGACAGACTCTGATGTGGAGTGCAACCTGGCCGAAGGAGGTTCGGCAGCTTGCCGAGGACTTCCTGAGGGACTATATCCAGATTAATATTGGCGCTCTGGAGCTCAGTGCCAACCACAACATCCTGCAGATAGTCGATGTCTGCATGGAAACTGAGAAGGACCACAAGTAAGAATAGCCAGTGAGGAAACATCTGATCAAAAATGACATTATGTCATGATTATCTCATTAACTGCTATAATAGTGTCACAGAGCGTGAGCTTATCCTTTCAGACAGTTGAAACGGAGCTAAGTACTACTGATGTGCTCTGATTGTCTCTGCTTGTCTACAGACTCTTTCAGCTGATGGAGGAGATAATGGCTGAAAAAGAGAACAAAACCATCATCTTTGTGGAGACGAAGAAGCGTTGTGATGATCTTACCAGGAGGATGAGGCGGGATGGGTGAGAAATGCCTGTCTGTTATCTGTTTTGAGTCTGTTGTGACTCAACGTAATGACAGTAGTTCTAGGATGAATTATGCAAATATTTGACAGAAGAGACAGAAGCTATTCAGAGTGTTGTCTAATCCTATCACTTCATTGTGGTTTGGTTTTGTAGGTGGCCAGCCATGTGTATCCATGGAGACAAGAGCCAGCCAGAAAGAGACTGGGTACTCACAGGTCAGAATACAATGCCACCACCTTTCTCCTGGCCTTTGTTATAGATCATGTGCTGGCCCAAACTGGTATTCATCTACCATAACTAAGGGGCCATACAGAATAGTAAAAACACCAAAGACTAAGGCCAATTAGTATGTTTAGGTATTAGTTTTAAGATATTCATTCACTATAGCCTGAGTTGAGTTTAAATTAGGGCTGTCACAATATCAGATTTTCATTTCAAGATTATCATTGCCAAAAAGATTCATGATAACAATATTATCGTGATATGTATTGAAAAAATACTACTTATATAATGCTATAATCCAAATTCATCTTTAATTTTATGTATTGCGTGTTTTGTCTGTTTGTTATGCCTCTGCGCTGGCGATAGCCGGGGCAAGAGGTATTATGTTTTTGGGGTATTCATCTGTCTGTTGGTCTGTCCATCCTGTCCTTGTGAATGGGATATCTTAAGAAGTCCTTGAGGGAATTTCTTCAAATTTAGTTTAAACATCCATTTGGACTCAAGGATGAACTGCCTAAATTTTGGTGGTCAAAGGTCAAGATCACCTGTAACACAAAGAATTCATACACTAATTATGACTCAGTTTCACACAAATATTTAATAGGGTAAAATTATAAAGTGATGCCATTTTATATCCAAATTATATCATGTCAATATACTTACAAAAAAATACACTTAATACGTTTGATTAAATTCCTTTGAAGTCTTCAGTACATATGAGTCTGGACAGACATGGATGTAAACT